>JARQOD010003735.1:0-61673 GCA_033576555.1 Oophaga sylvatica | reverse complement strand
TTTTTGCTGCTGCATCGGCCATTGCGTTTCCTTTTCTCACCTGATCAGTGCGTCTGGTATGTGCTTTAACTTTTATGACAGCTACCTCTTTTGGTAATTGTAATGCATCAATTAACTGCTGGACTGCGTCAGCATTTTTAATGGGATGTCCTGCTGCCGTCAGGAATCCTCTAGATTTCCAAATTGGACCAAAATCATGAGCTATACCGAATGCGTATCTAGAATCTGTGTAGATGTTAACAATTCTACCTTCAGCTATCTTACAGGCCTCGGTCAGAGCCTTAAGTTCAGCCTCCTGGGCCGACTGATGTGGGAGCATTGGTTCTGCTTTGATCACTGCATTCAGGGAGACGATGGCATACCCGGTGTGGAAGGTACCTGAGTCATCTTGGTGGCGAGATCCATCTACAAATAATTCAAAATCAGCATTGTCTCTCAGTTTCAAACACTGTGGGTAGACCTGTTGTTTCTTGTGCCATAAGCTGAACACAATCATAAGGAATCTCCTCTCTTGGATCTTCTTTGTACAATACCGTACCTGACCCCTCCTTTAGATCCGAGAGAGATAACAACATGGCAGGATTAAGTGTGGTACATCTCTGCAAAGAAACATTTGGAGGCATTAAAAGTGCACATTGCAATCGAAGGTGACGTGCAGCTGAAAGGTGTGCCGGTTGCACCTGGTTCAGTATGGTATATACATCATGAGATGTAAGTACTGTCAATGGATGATCAAGAACGATGTCTGACGATTTGTGAAGCAATAGTCCTACAGCATGTACTGCCCGTACACAGGACGGGGCACCTCTAGCCACTGCATCTAGTCTTCCACTGAAATAGGCTACAGGCCTTTGATTGTCACCATGTAACTGAGTCAATACCCCTGCCGCGTGTCCCTGCTGTTCATGGAGATACAGGGTGAATGGTAGTTCATAGTTGGGGGTTCCTAGCGCTGGAGCTGCCACAATCCTGTTTCTGAGAGAATAAAAACAGTCTATACCTTCAGGAGTTAGTTTAAAAGGCACAATGGTGATACAGTCATAGAGAGGCTGCATGAGGATTGACACAGCATGTCACCACTGTCTGCAGTATAAACCAGTCCAAGAAATATCCTAAGAGCGGCAACATTAACAGGAATAGGAAAATTCTGTACAACTTCTTTGCGAGCGCTGGTCAGATGTCGCGCCCCCAGTGTAATACAATGTCCCAAAAAGATAACTGAAGATTTACAAAATTGCAGCTTATCCTTTGACGCTTTACATCCAGATTGGTACAAAAACAACATGAGTGATATTGTTGCAATACGACACTGTTTCCTGGAGGGGGCACAAATCAGTAAGTCATCAACATATTATAAAAATAACATTGGCAAAATCAATAACTGTGAACCAAGCAGCTTCCTGAGATTTCTGGAACAAAAGTGTATATATATCTTGTACCAGCCGATACATAGAGGGTTAAGTCTCGTAGTTGAAGGGGGAAGCTGAAGATTGGAATTTGTACTGTCAAGGCCATTGATAAGGAACCTTACTCTTAGCTGCAGAGATGCCGAAGGTGGGGGCTAGGTTTTAACTAAAATATCCCTTGTTACCAGTTTCTGCATCTGCTGAGCAATAGCCGTCTCTTGAGCTGAACTAAGAAGATACTGTCTCTGTTGGGGCAGAATTGCACCTGGCTTTAATTTGACCATGACTGGCTGCACCCTTAATCTGCCCACATCTGTTTTATCTGAAGCCCAGAAATCATGCGGTATCACACCTTCCAACATTGAAGGAAATTCATTTGTGTCCTCTATACTAGCAACGTCTAGCGACATGATTTTAGAAAGAGTGCTCGGCTTCAATCCTGGTGTCATAGTGACAGTCCCATTAGGATGATACTCAATATGTGCTTGCAATTGTGACAACACATCACTTCCTAAAAAATTACATTGACCCCGTGGTGATACCATTAACTGTGTGTGTACAGTGGTTCCTTGAATTTGCAGGGAATCTTTTTAGTGACGGGGAGCAGGATAGATGGAGAGTTATAAGGAGTCGCTATAACATGGTGGGAGAAATCACTTTTCCCAAATGGCCAGTCCTCTTTCTGTAATTACTGAATTGTCTGCCCCCGTGTCCACTTGGAACTCAACCTCATGTCCCCCGGTGTTCACCTGCACTGTGCAATTAGGAGTGGGAGGGTAGGGAGACAAGGGGGTTCATGTGCAAGCTACCTCTTTTTGCCTGCGCTAAATCATGTTGTTCCCCCTGTGCTATTCTGGCTAGATCCTCTGCTTTAACTGATCTCCAATCTGGTCTACTTACTTTCTCTGCCTGTCTATCTTTCTTCTCACGTACTCTGACCTTCTATTCACATGCCTAGCCCTTCGATTCTTACGTACTGTGTCTATTCCAAAAACATATTCAACAAATTTGACTAAAACCCTGTGCATCCTCACGAATACTCGACGGGAGGGGCTGGTCAAACCACTGCGTAGTTTGTGTGTCCTCTCTCCCTCAGCCTGCAGTTTCCTTATCTGTAGAATGACCTTGGTCTAAAGCAAAATGCCATCTCGCTGCTGCCAGCACTTATCTCTGCTTGCTGTCACTGACTTCTGCATTGTCAGGTGTGGTCCTACACACATAGCACTTGTATGTCTCATCTATCAGTCTATCGTATCTAGCTTCATCTGCCAATTTCCCTTCTTCTAAGCGCTTGCAGATCCTGTCTAGTTGCTTTATTAGAGCCAACTGCTCTGTAGGGCTCCATGGTCTGTATAACACTACTGTCCAGGGGGGGGAGCAGACAGGAGGGTAAATCAGTCATCCCTGTTTTTGTCAGTCTGTATCGTCCGTCTCCTAATTCTTCAGTCTTTTCTTCTAAGTAATCACACGCACTCATCCACAGGTTCACTGTTTTCAACAGTCCTTTGTGTCTCAACCATCCATGATGTGAGCTAAAGAACCTTTTCCATTTATCACTGTTCAATTCTCCGTTTTCATTCATGCCTGCTTTTCACAATCTCTGCGCACAACTAAATCTTTAGCAGAAATGCCTTCCTTGGCATTTTTGGTTCCCCATTTTTTTATATCTCCTCACCTAGAAGAGATTCTCTTGTCACCAAGACAAGTTTGTCACCAAGACAATTGCGTCACCAAGACTCTGTCACCAAGACAGTTGCGTCACTTAGACAATGGGCCACAAAGGTTTCTGAACCATTCCACTGCTGTCTTTCCAAGATTTGTACGCCAACCAAATGAACAATCCAATCACACAGACACCAAGACAAAACCACAACACAATCATTGGATCCATACTGTCATTATTCAAAGGAGGAAAGGCAGGACTGACAATTAATCTGAAGGTCTACTGGTTCAAAGGGACCTGAGCCAGGAATACCTGTGAATTACCTGGAAAGCCGACCGCTCGGGGAGGAGGGAGTCCACTATACAGTGATATAGATTTTGGGTAGAATATAATAAGTATTCTTACCCCAGCGCTGTATGTATATCACCAACAGAAGGCTCCGCTCATCCCACGTCTCCGGACCGGTCGGGCTTCCTCAGAGTAGATTAACTCAGTCCCCTGTTCGGGCGCCAGTTGTCGTCGCTGTTATCTTGTTAACCCTTTCCTCCTCGGAATGTGGTACCAGAGAGAATAAGACACAAACCAAAGGGTGCGTCAATATACTCTACTCTTTATTGCTAATGAAGGGGCTTATATACACCCCTGAAGCAGGAAGCGGAATTACCATATATGGCAGTTAATACAACTTAGCACGTAACATACTGTTTTCTAACCAAACTTTCCATCTTTGCCTTTAGCCCCTGATTTTCGCTCCAGGCACAGAGTATCTCTTTATGTCAGGGGGAGTGTTATCAATGAAGGAACATTCCTTTCTTATCTTCCCTTCTGCTATGCCTCAGCTTCCCAAGGCCTTGAGAAGAAATACTGAATTTAACTCTAACAACTCTATAGAATAGATCACTCTGTGTGTAATGACTCTATAGAATAGATCGCTCTGTGTGTAATGACTCTATAGAATAGATCACTCTGTGTAATGTCTCTATAGAATAGATCACTCTGTGTAATGTTTCTATAGAATAGATCGCTCTGTGTGTAATGTCTCTATAGAAAAGATCACTCTGTGTAATGTCTCTATAGAATAGATCACTCTGTGTGTAATGACTATAGAATAGATCGCTGTGTGTGTAATGTCTCTATAGAATAGATCACTGTGTGTTATGACTCTATAGAATAGATCACTGTGTGTAATGACTCTATAGAATAGATCACTCTGTGTGTAATGTCTCTATAGAATTGATCGCTCTGAGTGTAATGACTCTATAGAATAGATCACTCTGTGTGTAATGACTCTATAGAATAGATCACTCTGTGTGTAATGTCTCTATAGAATAGATCACTGTGTGTAATGTTTCTATAGAATAGATCACTCTGTGTAATGGCTCTATAGAATAGATCGCTCTGTGTGTAATGTCTCTATAGAATAGATCACTCTGTGTGTAATGTCTCTATAGAATAGATCACTCTGTGTGTAATAACTATAGAATAGATCACTCTGTGTGTAATGACTCTATAGAATAGATCACTCTGTGTATAATGTCTCTATAGAATAGATCGCTCTGTGTGTAATGACTCTATAGAAAAGATCACTCTGTGTAATGTTGTCATGGAAATATATATGTCTTCCATATATATTCAAAGTATATTCACATATATGTATTCACAGTTCACAGTTAGATAGATCTCACTTGCTAAAAAACCTTGTGCTCACATATTTCTAGGCCAGATATAATCAGTCGTTTTAAAGAAATCTGGCCTCCATAAGACCTTCGTAAAGGAACAAATGTATGAAGTACAAAATGTCCTATTAGATATCTGTTGTTTACATTATAGTTATGCAAGGCAACTAGGTCACAAGAATATAAACAATAATTCTGCAACTTCAGCTCTTTTAATAATAATTATCATATTTACACTAGAACAGCCAATAATCTAGCAGCTTTTAATTGTATGTTAATTGACTAACCAGCCCCTTTTTGTAAACGTATAAAACCTTGAATGAATAATAAATGTATGTCTTTGACGAACTGTTATACTGACACTTTCGTGTGGACAGTCCTCATTTCGTCCTGAGCGCTCAAAAAGACATTATATAGAGATTTGGACATGGCAAGCAGCAAACACAGGATATTTTTATCCTAATTAAATTTCCATATCAGTTGGCGCCTACACGCGGGGCATTGGACGAAACGCACGAGGACTCGGCCGACCGGAGAGACGGGGGTGTTGGCCCTGGCCTTGGCACACGGGACGGAGACTGCAGCTCCATCAGTAAGGTAAGAAAACTTTGTCATCTTACCTGAATGTTCCCTGTGCCTAGTCCTAGCCTACACTTCCAGCCGGTCGGACGTGGTCATCACCGCATTCCCAGGTTGTGTAAAAAGTCCATACCCTTATCCAAAAGCCCTGGGATATAAGCCGAGTTGGTTGCTGCTGTGCTGTATATGTTTCATGTTTTATGTGAACCGGGAGAAAGTTGGAACGGTGACTGTGTTTTTGCTTGCTAATTTCTGGGGGCTGTATAGCAAAAGACAATTGCTGCATAAGTTCCCGCAGTAAACTTTCACGCACCGGGAGGCCATCCAGTCAAATCAGACGTGGAGGGCGGGAGCTTTGTTTTGGATAAGTCCACGCAGATATTCTTCACATATTGGAGGGAGGTTATCCCAAAAAATCCAGTTGTGGAAGCGAGGGCTTTGTTCGGTTAAGTTTCTGCAGTAAACTTTCACGCACTGGGAGGCCATCCCAGTCAAATCAGACGTGAAGGCAGAAGCTTTGTTTTGGATAAGTTCTCACAATAATTGTCCACGCACCGGGAGGCCATCCCAGTCAAATCAGACGTGGATAGTGAGAATTTTGATGAAGGCTATTGCAGATTACTGTGACCGGCGCACAGAGCGATAGAACCTTGAGCCTCACCGCACTCAGTGCAATTGGTGAGTTATCAGTTACCAGAGCAGCTTGTATGTGTCACAGATCATCAAAAGAGGGATTCGTATTCTCCCGGGTGTCTGTCTCATTGTCTGTATCAGGTACTGTCGCTTTAAATCACATCTCCGTGCGCTCTGTCAGTAACTCATTCAGAGCAGTGTGCTGGCTGCAGCAGCGAGAAAACCCCTTTGACCCCCCCTCCTCTGCTAATCACGTTATCAGACATTCTGTTTCTTGGCTTTGATTTTTATTTTTTTAAGCTAGTTTTTTGGCTACAGGTTTTAATGTGAAAATTCTCAGGCATTCAGACTGAACTATATTCATTTTTGCTATTCTGAGGAATAATAATAATTTTTTTTTTTTTTTTGTTACGTGATTTCAGTGCCTATAGAGACAGCAAGCAGAGATATAAGGAAGGGAGGGGGGAAGCAGCCAGCTGACATTCCAGAGATTTTTAATTAGCTGTTTTAGTAACAAGGGTTGTTTTTCAGAGTTTTATGATTAATACGGTTTTTCTTTTCTCCCCTTTTTGGTGAATTTATTTTTTTTATGTTTACTTTTTCTAGAGTTTTTTACTAAATCTAACTTTCGTTTTTAAAAAAAAAATTTTTCTTTTAAGTACATTTTTAAATGATTTTGGAGAGATTTTTTTTTTTTTTCTCTAAGCAATTTATTTTAGAGCTTTATTTCTCCAGCCATTTTTTTTTTTCTACAAGCTTGCCTTAGAACAAGGTCACATAGATAAGGAGAATTACAGGCTGTGGGAGAGAGCAGACACAAACTACGCAGTGGTCTGAGCAGCCCCTCCCGTCGGGCATTCGGCGAGGAAATTTTTTTTTTTTTTTTTTTATGTGAATAAGTTTGAAAAGGTGTTAAATCATCTGTGAGAAAAAGATCACTGACATGTCACAAGAGCAGAATTCAGAGTCACACACATCACATGTCCATCATGTGGAGACACGGGACAGGTGTAGGCTGCTCTCATTGAGTAAGGAGCCTTGTACAGGGAAAAACGCTCCCCGCCTCTCTCCACAGAGAGAAGGCATTTTTGTTTCAACCATCCCCTCTCAAGAGTCACAGGGGGGACACCCTCTCCTTTTTCTTCTCTCAGTCCCTTTCTCTTTCTTCTTCAGACTTTTCTCCTCTTTCCTCGCTGCCATCCCTCTCATTCCTTCTTTTCCCTCCATCATATCTCTAACACATCCATTTTCTTCATCTTCCTCTTCTTCTATCTCTTCCTCTCCAACTCTCAAATCTTCTTCTTCATCTTCTTCTACTTCTCCCCCTCCATCTTTCTTCTCTCTCTCTCCTCCATCTTTCTCTCTTTTCCCCCTTTCACTCTTCTCTCCCTCCCCTCCTCTTTCTCTCGCTCCTCCCTCACACCTCCCTTCTCTTCCTCTTTTTTCTACTTCGTCATCAACTGGGTCAACGCCCAATCCAAGCAATGTGGTGTCCCTGTATTCAGTGTCTCCAGCACAGGGCACCTTGTCTATCCCAAGCACAGTACAAACATTGCCAGTCATTATATCAGGAGAAGAAAGTGCAGATCTCCCTACACAAAACGCTATATGTAGCCCCCAGACACAACAGTCCACAGCTAGGGCTTGCTTCACAGGGGGGTGGTATAGCTACAGGGCTGCTAGCATGGAACCATGACACTGATCCACCGCAGCCTCAGCAAGGAAGTGGGAAATCCCCATGCAGCAAGACAACTTTAAAGCCCAAATCTCACCCAGTGTATGCACCAAGTACACCATGTCACTTCTTATCTGATGAAGATGAAGATGCAACGTCACACATGCTGCCCAATACTAGGGAAGAAAACACACAAGCACCAATAGAGCAGGGACAGGTAGAGGCACCATCCTATGAGCCCTTCATCCCAAGCCAGGTGATCAGTATGCTGCCAGACCCAGGGATACACCCCATGCCATTTTGCCAAAAAATGCAGCAGATCCAGCGAACGTATTCAGCAGCCTGGACTGATCTCTGGACCGTAATGGAAATAAAAGCAGGTGATGCATTCTGGCCAATTATGAGAGAACACTTCAAGCTTCCAACAGAGTTAGATTCGTATGCCTGGGAGACAGGACCAAAGCTAATTGAGCAACTCAGAGAATGGGCCAAAAGCAGACTGACAGGACAAACTCTCAGCCTACATGTCACGAGTCAAGACAAGACAGAGTCTGTGGAGAAGTTCCATGACAGAGTAATGCAAGTGTTTCAAGATTTGGGCCTCATTACCCATGTTCAGACACACAGACGGATGTTGGCACAGGCTTTTATGCATGGACTGAGAGAACCAATCAGGAAACCACTGGTAGCAGCCAGGCCTGAGTACACGTCAATAGCAATGGATACCCTGCTCACAGTAGCAAAAAGGATTGAGTCCTGCCGGGACAGAAGGAATGTCAAGTGTTACAACTGTGGCAAGCTTGGCCATTATCGGAACCGCTGCAGAGAGCCCCTACGACCCACCACTTTGTCTAGAGAAGCAAGCCAAGGAGAAAACAAAGAAAGCAGTGAAGAACCCCATGCATAGGACAAGAGCACACCAAGTCCACAGGGAACCCCACCAGTGGGACCAATATCCTGAGAGTGGATGGCGTAGTCAGATCTTTTCTTGTGGAACTCCGCAACCTCACCTACCTATCAGAATCTTCTGCTTCCTGCATGGGAATTGAAGGTCAAGTCAGATATTTCCAGATTATGAAGCCCCTGAGCGTGTGGACTCAGCCAGAACACTCCATCATGTCCCAGTTTGTTGTGTAAAAAACCTGCACCCTCAACCTATTGGGAGTGGACCTACTGCAGAAGCTGAAAGCGACCAGAGTGTTCCAGGAAGATGGGACCATGACACTTTCTTCACCCCTGACCCAAGAAGAAACAGGTACCTCAAACAACCACACTGCAGACCTATCACAGGAGGTGCTGGACATAGTACCAGAAAAAACACTCCATCACCCAGGGTCAAGATGTCTCTGACCAGCTGAAGGTCTAAGTGAGCTCGCCTAAGAAGACGGCCTGAGAACTTTGACATTGGCCAGGATATTCAACTCAAGAAGGACTCTACTCGCTTCATGGAATGGCAACACCTCATCCAGCTCTAACGCCAGAGGTTCATCTTTTGCAAGCACCAGGAGGTGCCCCCTGCAATCAACCAGTTCACCCAGGCCCTAGACCGGAAAAAGGCCACTCAGCTCTTCAAACTTGTGCACAAATACTGACCTGAGACCGAGCTGGAGAAAAAGAAACTACTGATGGCCCGTGCTGAGAAAAAAGCAGCCGTTTAAGGAGACGTCCCAACAAGAAGACCCCCTGTGACCAGAACAGGTGCTAACACAGTAACTGTCTTGGTGGAGAACAAGAAAGCCAGCTGGTCGTCATCTCTCATGATGTGGATCCTAGTAGACGGCTTGTTTTCCCGCCAGCTCTGCACCAGCAGATGGGAGTCCCCTGCTGCATACTGAAGGACAAGGCCAAACTGGGCTGCCTCGCCCATGGGAATCAATCCCAGCTTTCCACAGTGAAGAAAAAGACTGTAAACCCCACTGAGTTCAGAATGGTGCAAGGCCTGGAGGCCGCGAAAGAGGCTACGGTATTTGAAACCCCAACAGTGCTGAACCATCACACTCTGCTCTCAAGAGTCCCAGTCACCGCAACGGTATTCACGGTGATCAACCTGGCCAGTACCTTCTTCAGTGTTTCCCCTCCACCTGGAGGCCTGCTTTCACGCACCAGTGCAGTGCATATGGACAATGTTGCCTCAAGGTGCTCAAAACAAGCCCTTCAAGTTTCACCAAGACAATGTCCTCCATCTTCGTCAACTGGATTGCAGAATATGCAAGAGTCACTCTTCTACAACACGTGGATGACTTTCTCTTTTGTGTGGTTGACATCGACACCTGCACAGCCTATTCCTTATCTCTCCTACTCTACCTGGAAGAACAGCAACGCAAGGTCTGGAAGAACAAAGTCCAGTGATGCCAGAAGCAAGTTACATCCCTGGGACACTGTATTGCCCACAAGACGAAACACATGTCAAAAGACTGGAAGACCACTGTGGAGAAGATGGCTCCCCCAACAACTCCAAGAATGCTGCAGGCCTTCCCTGGTCTAGTGTCATATTGCAGAACCTGGATCCCTGATGCCTCAGACCTAATGCAGCCTCTGTGCGCTTGCATCAACGCAACCCCGCTCCTTCTATCAGACGCAGCCTTCAACCCATTCAGGAGATTGGAAGAACTCCACAGTCTCAGCGCCAATACCAGGCCTACCTGACTATGAAAAGTCTTTCCGTCTACCTGATGGAAGAAAGAAGGTCATGCTATTGGAGTCCTGGCACGGATTCACGGGGAAATAGGAGACTTTTAGGCTGCCTCTCAGCCCGCTTGGATCCAGTTGCAAGAAGAACACCCTCCTGCCTGATGGCAGTATCTGCAGCACACACCCTCCTGGACAAGGTTGCTGACATCACTTTTGGACAGCCACTGGAAATTCTCACTCCACATGACATCTTGGCAATCTTCAATCAAGCTCAACCAACAGTAATCTCTCCACCGCCAGGCATCTTTGTGGCGCCTCTATTGCCTTTGTCTCATAATGTCACCGTCTCCAGACCTACAGTCCTCAGCCCGGCCACTCTACTCCCACTCCCAAGGGGGGATACTTGGATGGCTCCAGAAGAAGTTTCAACACAGGAAGTGCAGTGACCAGCAATCAAGAAATCCTATGGTCCAGAAGTCTGTCACCTAGCCTGTCAGCCCAGGAAGCAGAATTGATAGCGCTGACGAAGGCCTGCCAGATGGCAGAAGGCAAGACTGCAAACATCTACACGGACTACAGGTACTCGCATGGCATAGCACACGACTTTGGACCCATCTGGGCTACAAGGGACTTCATCACAGCAAACGGGACAACCGTGAAGCATCATGGAGCCTTCAGGGACATACTGGGTATACTCCAACTTCCAAAATGGTGGCAATTTGAAAAATCAAAGTGCATGGAAAACTGAGAACAGAAGAGGCGTGAGGCACAGAAGAGGCGTGAGGCAATAACATGGCGGACATGGCAGCCAAAGAAGCAGCCAAAGGAAGACAACATGGAGAAGTGGGAGAGGTCGTAGAGCCGGACGGCTACTACATGACGACTGAAGACAAGAAACCTGACAAAGAAACGTCCTGGAATCTGCTCAAGAAGTTACAAGACCAAGCTCCAAAAGGAGAAGAAGAGCTGAATGCGAAAAAAGCAACATGTGAAGAAAGAAGGCTATCAATAATAGACTTCAAACTCTGCCTACCACAAAGTATGCACCCTATGGTGGTCCAATGGGTAGATGGACCCACATCCACATATCAAAGACACAAATGAATGATCTGATTGGTGCTTACTGTTTCGCTTCAGGGATCTCCACCCTAACAGCCAAATTCACCAGCAGCTGTCTGACCTGCGGCAAATGCAAGCCTGGACGTATGGAAGAAAGACGCCCTCACCTCATCTGGAAAGACCACTTTACCAGCTTCAAAGGATCCAGATAGACCACATCCAGATATCGTCAAGTGAAGGATTCAAATACGCCATTGTGGTCAAAAGAAGTATTTTCAAGATGAACAGAAGCCTTCCAAGTCAGCAAAGACTACTGCAATGAAGCTACTTTTGAAAAATAGTGTGCAGATACGGGGTTCCAGAAATGATAGAAAGTGATCAGGGACCCGCATTCACAGCAAATCTGACACACAAGACCCAATTAGCAGTAGGGTCAGATTTAGGCCTACACACTCCTTACCACCCCCAGAGCAGCAGGAAGGTAGAAAAAACTGAATGAAACACTTAAGAATAGAATGCTGAAAAAATTGCCCAAGAGACACGCAAACCATGGCATGACACACTCCCTATTGCACTGTTTAGCATAAGGCACACTCCCAGAGACCCAGAAAAGCTGTTTCGTGCCTGCATCTTCTGCTAACAGATAAGACATTTTCTTCTTTTAGATTTTTGGTGCCTGCATTTTGTCCTGCACTTCTGTGGGGGTCTGCCGGGTCCCCTTCGGGGGGCTTATGCTCCTCTCAGTTTAGTTCAGCCACTGTTTGTTCATTTGCCTTTTCCAGTTTTTTTCAGTGGTTGCTGTTTAGTTTTTGTTACACCAGAGAACTAATTTAGGTGGTAGAGGTCGTGTGATCTCAGGTGTTTTTGTAATTAGTAGAGTTGGTACTTTTCAGGGTTTTTTGGGGTTGCAGTAAGTGCCTTTCCTATCCTTTTCTATTTAGGAAGTTTGGGCCCCAACGTTTGCTCATACTATTTTCTGTCTGTGTCTGTATTTCCTCTTGTCTAACCGCCATTACATGTTTGGGGGCTACCTATGTTCTTTGGGGATCTGCTCCGGGGCAGATAGCTTTCCTTTTTCTATCTTTAGGTGTAGTTAGCTTCTCAGGCCGTGACGAGGCGTCTAGGACCAACGTAGGAACGCTCCACGGCTGCCTTTAGTTGTGGTGGTTAGTCAGGGTACTGCAATCCCATAGATTCCAACCTCTCTGGTGTATTGCTTTTTTTGCCTGCTCTCCTCAGCTACCAAATCATAACACTTATGTAATTGAATTGGTCAAAAACTATTGTCCATTCTCGAGTTTTTTCTCCTCACTGCCAGATTTGATGATCCTGTCCAAGAGCCCCAGATGACATCAACCTCTGTGTAACTAGAGGGAAAGCCTGTTTGAATCCACGTATCGCATTGCAAGGAAGCTCCCGTACCAGGAGAGACACCTAAGCCATGAAGGATGTCGTGGATGCTCTGACTGACCAGACAGATGACCAGATGACCTACCTGATGAGTTCAAGGCCAGAGACCAAGTTAAAGCAGGATTTGAGTCACTATAAACAAAAATGTTGATTGGATAAATTACATCTATTATAATCAGCAGAGATTTGTTAACTTCACCATAGATGCTGTAAAAGGTTTGGCAGCACAGTTAGGCCCTACTTCCATTATGGCATTCCAGAATAGAATGGCTTTGGATATGATTCTAGCTGAGAAAGGAGGTGTTTACAAAATGATCAAAGACACCTGTTGCACCTACATCCCAGACAACACTGGCCCAAATGGTAAAGTCACAATGGCAATACAGAAACTTAATGAGTTATCAGAAGAACTGAAACAGAACTCAGGTGTCACTGACCCATAGGATCGATACTTTGTGTGGATGAGTGGGTGGCAGAAAATGTGGCACAGGTTGGGACAGCCATTATGGGGGTTCTCATTTTTGCATTAATTACTGGTTGCTGTGATATTCCTTGTATCCGCAGGATAATGGAAAAAACTGTTCAGGAGACAACCAATTTGATGCCACTCACCATCTTGGACCTCGCACCAGTCCGGATGGAACTGCCTGGCTTGACCAGATCTCCGAACTACCTCCAGACTGAGAATACACATCCTTGATGAAACATCATATCAACTATGAGATTATGATTGCAAACACATAAACCCCCGACAGGGACAGTCCTCCTGACCGCCCATTTGCGAAAAGTCTGTATTCGGTGGGGGAGGCATGTACTAGGGGTGTCTCAACTCACCGGCAGCACAAAAGAGTTGCAGCGCTTTGGGCCAGGAGCAGGTTTTTAGGGCAAGTGGTATCTAAGGGGGGACTGTCATGGAAATATATATGTCTTCCATATATATTCAAAGTATATTCACATATATGTATTCACAGTTCACAGTTAGATAGATCTCACTTGCTAAAAAACCTTGTGCTCACATATTTCTAGGCCAGATATAATCAGTCGTTTTAAAGAAATCTGGCCTCCATAAGACCTTCGTAAAGGAACAAATGCATGAAGTACAAAATGTCCTATTAGATATCTGTTGTTTACATTATAGTTATGCAAGGCAACTAGGTCACAAGAATATAAACAATAATTCTGCAACTTCAGCTCTTTTAATCATAATTATCATATTTACACTAGAACAGCCAATAATCTAGCAGCTTTTAATTGTATGTTAATTGACTAACCAGCCCCTTTTTGTAAACGTATAAAACCTTGAATGAATAATAAATGTATGTCTTTGACGAACTGTTATACTGACACTTTCGTGTGGACAGTCCTCATTTCGTCCTGAGCGCTCAAAAAGACATTATATAGAGATTTGGACATGGCAAGCAGCAAACACAGGATATTTTTATCCTAATTAAATTTCCATATCAATGTCTCTATAGAATAGATCACTCTGTGTGTAATGACTATAGAATAGATCGCTCTGTGTGTAATGTCTCTATAGAATAGATCACTGTGTGTAATGTCTCTATAGAATAGATCACTCTGTGTGTAATGACTATAGAATAGATCGCTCTGTGTGTAATGACTCTATAGAATAGATCACTCTGTGTAATGGCTCTATAGAATAGATCGCCCTGTGTGTAATGTCTCTATAGAATAGATCACTCTGTGTGTAATAACCATAGAATAGATCGCTCTGTGTAATGACTCTATAGAATAGATCACTCTGTGTATAATGTCTCTATAGAATAGATCACTCTGTGTGTAATGACTCTATAGAATAGATCACTCTGTGTGTAATGACTCTATAAAATAGATCACTCTGTGTGTAATGTCTCTATAGAATAGATCACTGTGTAATGTCTCTATAGAATAGATCACTGTGTAATAACTCTAGAATAGATCACTCTGTGTATAATGTCTCTATAGAATAGATCGCTCTGTGTGTAATGACTCTATAGAAAAGATCACTCTGTGTAATGTCTCTATAGAATAGATCACTCTGTGTGTAATGTCTCTATAGAATAGATCACTCTGTGTGTAATGACTATAGAATAGATCGCTCTGTGTGTAATGTCTCTATAGAATAGATCACTGTGTGTAATGTCTCTATAGAATAGATCACTGTGTGTGTAATGTCTCTATAGAATAGATCACTCTGTGTAATGACTCTATAGAATAGATCACTCTGTGTGTAATGACTCTATAGAATAGATCGCTCTGTGTGTAATGACTCTATAGAATAGATCACTCTGTGTAATGGCTCTATAGAATAGATCGCTCTGTGTGTAATGTCTCTATAGAATAGATCACTCTGTGTGTAATAACTATAGAATAGATCGCTCTGTGTAATGACTCTATAGAATAGATCACTCTGTGTATAATGTCTCTATAGAATAGATCGCTCTGTGTGTAATGACTCTATAGAAAAGATCACTCTGTGTAATGTCTCTATAGAATAGATCACTCTGTGTGTAATGACTATAGAATAGATCGCTCTGTGTGTAATGTCTCTATAGAATAGATCACTGTGTGTAATGTCTCTATAGAATTGATCGCTCTGAGTGTAATGACTCTATAGAATAGATCGCTCTGTGTGTAATGACTATAGAATAGATCACTCTGTGTGTAATGTCTCTATAGAATAGATCACTGTGTGTGTAATGACTCTATAGAATAGATCACTCTGTGTGTAATGTCTCTATAGAATTGATCGTTCTGAGTGTAATGTCTCTATAGAATAGATCACTGTGTGTAATGTCTCTATAGAATAGATCACTCTGTGTGTAATGACTCTATAGAATAGATCACTCTGTGTGTAATGACTATAGAATAGATCACTCTGTGTGTAATGTCTCTATAGAATAGATCACTGTGTGTAATGTCTCTATAGAATTGATCGTTCTGAGTGTACTCTATAGAATAGATCACTCTGTGTGTAATGTCTATAGAATAGATCACTGTGTGTAATGTCTCTATAGAATAGATCACTGTGTGTAATGTCTCTATAGAATAGATCACTCTGTGTGTAATGTCTCTATAGAATAGATCACTCTGTGTGTAATGTCTCTATAGAATAGATCACTCTGGGTGTAATGTCTCTATAGAATAGATCACTGTGTGTAATGACTATAGAATAGATCACTGTGTATAATGTCTCTATAGAATAGATCACTCTGTGTGTAATGTCTCTATAGAATAGATCACTGTGTGTAATGTCTCTATAGAATAGATCACTCTGTGTGTAATGTCTCTATAGAATAGATCACTCTGTGTGTAATGTCTCTATAGAATAGATCACTGTGTGTAATGACTCTATAGAATAGATCACTGTGTGTAATGTCTCTATAGAATAGATCACTGTGTGTAATGTCTCTATAGAATAGATCACTCTGTGTGATATGGAAATTTAATTAGGATAAAAATATCCATCCGTGTTTGCTGCTTGCTTCTCCAAATCTCTATTTAATGTCTTTTTGAGCGCTCAGAACGAAATGAGGACTGTCCACACGAAAGTGTCAGTATAACAGTTCGTCAAAGACATACATTTATTATTCATTCAAGGTTTTATACGTTTACAAAAAGGGGCTGGTTAGTCAATTAACATACAATTAAAAGCTGCTAGATTATTGGCTGTTCTAATGTAAATATGATAATTATGATAATCATGATTAAAAGAGCTGAAGTTGCAGAATTATTGTTTATATTCTTGTGACCTAGTTGTCTTGCATAACTATAATGTAAACAACAGATATCTAATAGGACTTTTTGTACTTCATGTATTTGTTCCTTTACGAAGGCCTTTATGAAGGCCAGATTTCTTTAAAACGACTGATTATAACGGGCCTAGAAATATGTGAGCACAGGGTTTTTTAGCAAGTGAGATCTATCTAACTGTGAACTGTGAATGCATATATGTGAATATACTTTGAATATATGGAATACTTATATATTTCCATGACAGTCCCCCCTTAGATACCACTTGCCCTAAAAAACCTGCTCCTGGCCCAAGCGCTGCAACTCTTTTGTTCTGCCTGTGAGTTGAGACACCCCTAGCGCATGTCTCCCCCACCGAATATAGACTTTTCGCAAATGGGCGATCAGAAGGACTGTCCCTGTCGGGGTTTATGTGTTTGCAATCATAGTCTCCTTATTTGATAGGATGATTCATCAAGGATGTGTATTCTCAGTCTGGAGGTAGTTCGGAGATCTGGTCAAGCCAGGCAGTTCTATCCGGACTGGTGCGAGGTCCAAGATGGTGAGTGGCATCAAATTGGTTGTCTCCTGAACAGTTTTTTCCATTTTCCTGCGGATACAAGGAATTACACAGCAACCAGTAATTAATGCAAAAATGAGAACCCCCATAATGGCTGTCCCAACCTGTGCCAACATTTTCTGCCACCCACTCATCCACCCAAAGTATCGATCCCATGGGTCAGTGACACCTGAGTTCTGTTTCAGTTCCTCTGATAACTCATTAAGTTTCTGTATTGCCATTGTGACTTTACCATTTGGGCCAGTGTTGTCTGGGATGTAGGTGCAACAGGTGTCTTTGATCATTTTTGTAAACACCTCCTTTCTCAGCTAGAATCATATGCAAAGCCATTCTATTCTGGAATGCCATAATGGAAGTGGGGCCTAACTGTGCTGCCAAACCTTTTACAGCATCTATGGTGAAGTTAACAAATCTCTGCTGGTTATAATAGATGTAATTTATCCAATCAACATTTTTGTTTATAGTGACTCAAATCCTGCTTTAACTTGGTCTCTAGCCTTGAACTCATCAGGTAGGTCATCTGGTCATCTGTCTGGTCAGTCAGAGCATCCACGACATCCTTCATGGCTTAGGTGTCTCTCCTGGTACGGGAGCTTCCTTGCAATGCGATACGTGGATTCAAACAGGCTTTCCCTCTAGTTACACAGAGGTTGATGTCATCTGGGGCTCTTGGACAGGATCATCAAATCTGGCAGTGAGGAGAAAAACTCGAGAATGGACATTAGTTTTTGACCAATTCAATTACATAAGTGTTATGATTTGGTAGCTGAGGAGAGCAGGCAAAAAAAGCAATACACCAGAGAGGTTGGAATCTATGGGATTGCAGTACCCTGACTAACCACCACAACTAAAGGCAGCCGTGGAGCGTTCCTACGTTGGTCCTAGACGCCTCGTCACAGCCTGAGAAGCTAACTACACCTAAAGATAGAAAAAGGAAAGCTATCTGCCCCGGAGCAGATCCCCAAAGAACATAGGAAGCCCCCAAACATGTAATGGCGGTTAGACAAGAGGAAATACAGACACAGACAGAAAATAGAGTGAGCAAACGCTGGGGCCCAATCTGTCTAGATAGAAGAGGATAGGAAAGGCACTTACTGCAACCCCAAAAAACCCTGAAAAGTACCAACTCTACTAATTACAAAAACACCTGAGATCACACGACCTCTACCACCTAAATTAGTTCTCTGGTGTAACAAAAACTAAACAGCAACCACTGAAAAAACTGGAAAAGGCAAATGAACAAACAGTGGCTGAACTAAACTGAGAGGAGCATAAGCCCCCCGAAGGGGACCCGGCAGACCCCCACAGAAGTGCAGGACAAAATGCAGGCACCAAAAAACTAAAAGAAGAAAATGTCTTATCTGTTAGCAGAAGATGCAGGCACGAAACAGCTTTTCTGGGTCTCTGGGAGTGTGCCTTACGCTAAACAGTGCAATTGGGAGTGTGTCATGCCATGGTTTGCGTGTCTCTTGGGCAATTTTTCAGCATTCTATTCTTAAGTGTTTCATTCAGTTTTTTCTACCTTCCTGCTGCTCTGGGGTGGTAAGGAGTGTGTAAGCCTAAATCTGACCCTACTGCTAATCGGGTTTTGTGTGTCAGATTTGCTGTGAATGCGGGTCCCTGATCACTTTCTATCATTTCCGGAACCCCGTATCTGCACACTATTTTCCGAAAGTAGCTTCGTTGCAGTAGTCTTTGCTGACTTGGAAGGCTTCTGTTCATCTTGAAAATACTTCTTTTGACCACAATGGCGTATT
Organism: Oophaga sylvatica; assembly: GCA_033576555.1. NCBI lineage: Eukaryota > Metazoa > Chordata > Amphibia > Anura > Dendrobatidae > Oophaga > Oophaga sylvatica. The sequence goes on along the minus strand of JARQOD010003735.1, from coordinate 42,872 downwards.
TGAATCCTTCACTTGGCGATATCTGGATGTGGTCTATCTGGATTCTTTGAAGCTGGTAGATTGGTCTTTCCAGATGAGGTGAGGGGGTCTTTCTTCCATACGTCCAGGCTTGCATTTGCCGCAGGTCAGACAGCTGCTGGTGAGTTTGGCTGTTAGGGTGGAGATCCCTGAAGCGAAACAGTAAGCACCAATCAGATCATTCATCTGTGTCTTTGATATGTGGATGTGGGTCCATGTACCCATTGGACCACCATAGGGTGCATACTTTGTGGTAGGCAGAGTTTGAAGTCTATTATTGATAGCCTTCCTTCTTCACGTGTTGCTTTTTTCCCATTCAGCTCTTTTCCTTTTGGAGCTTGGTCTTGTAACTTCTTGAGCAGATTCCAGGATGTCTCTTTGTCAGGTTTCTTGTCTTCAGTCGTCATGTAGTAGCCGTCCGGCTCTACGACCTCTCCCACTTCTCCATGTTGTCTTCCTTTGGCTGCTTCTTTGGCTGCCATGTCCGCCATGTTATTGCCTCACGCCTCTTCTGTTCTCAGTTTTCCATGCACTTTGATTTTTCAAATTGCCACCATTTTGGAAGTTGGAGTATACCCAGTAGGTCCCTGAAGGCTCCATGATGCTTCACGGTTGTCCCGTTTGCTGTGATGAAGTCCCTTGTAGCCCAGATGGGTCTAAAGTCGTGTGCTATGCCATGCAAGTACTTGTAGTCCGTGTAGATGTTTGCAGTCTTGCCTTCTGCCATCTGGCAGGCCTTCGTCAGCGCTATCAATTCTGCTTCCTGGGCTGACAGGCTAGGTGACAGACTTCTGGACCACAGGATTTCTTGATTGCTGGTCACTGCACTTCCTGTGTTGAAACTTCTTCTGGAGCCATCCAAGTATCCCCCCTTGGGAGTGGGAGTAGAGTGGCCGGGCTGAGGACTGTAGGTCTGGAGACGGTGACATTATGAGACAAAGGCAATAGAGGCGCCACAAAGATGCCTGGCGGTGGAGAGATTACTGTTGGTTGAGCTTGATTGAAGATTGCCAAGATGTCATGTGGAGTGAGAGTTTCCAGTGGCTGTCCAAGAGTGATTTCAGCAACCTTGTCCAGGAGGGTGTGTGCTGCAGATACTGCCATCAGGCAGGAGGGTGCTCTTCTTGCAACTGGATCCAAGCGGCTGAGAGGCAGCCTAAAAGTCTCTGTTTTCCCCCGTGAATCCGTGCCAGGACTCCAGTAGCATGACCTTCTTTCTTCCATCAGGTAGACGGAAAGACTTTTCATAGTCAGGTAGGCCTGGTATTGGCGCTGAGACTGTGGAGTTCTTCCAATCTCCTGAATGGGTTGAAGGCTGCGTCTGATAGAAGGAGCGGGGTTGCGTTGATGCAAGCGCACAGAGGCTGCATTAGGTCTGAGGCATCAGGGATCCAGGTTCTGCAATATGACACTAGACCAGGGAAGGCCTGCAGCATTCTTGGATTTGTTGGGGGAGCCATCTTCTCCATAGTGGTCTCCCAGTCTTTTGACATGTGTTTCGTCTGGTGGGCAATACAGTGTCCCAGGGATGTAACTTGCTTCTGGCATCACTGGACTTTGTTCTTCCAGACCTTGCGTTGCTGTTCTTCCAGGTAGAGTAGGAGAGACAAGGAATAGACTGTGCAGGTGTTGATGTCAACCACACAAAATAGAAGGTCATCCACGTGTTGTAGAAGAGTGACTCTTGCATATTCTGTAATCCAGTTGACGAGGATGGAGGACATTGTCTTGGTGAAACTTAAAGGGCTTGTTTTGAGCACCTTGAGGCAACATTGTCCATCTGCACTGCACTGGTGCGTGAAAGCAGGCCTCCAGGTGGAGGGGAAACTGTTATGTTACGGTAGCTGAGGAGTGCAGGTAAAAAAGGAAATACACCAGAGCAGTTGGAATCTATGAGATTGCAGTACCCTGACTAACCACCGCAACTAGAGGCAGCCGTGGAGCGTTCCTACGTTGGTCCTAGACGCCTCGTCACAGCCTGAGAAACTAACTACACCTAAAGATAGAAATAGGAAAGCTATCTGCCCCGGAGCAGAACCCCAAAGATAATAGAAAGCCCCCAAACATGTAATGGCGGTTAGACAAGAGGAAATACTGACACAGAAAGAAAATAGTAGGAGCAAACGCTGGGGCCCAAACTATCTAAATAGAAAAGGACAGGAAGGGTACTTACTGCAATCTCAGAAAACCCTGAAAAACACCAACTCTACTAATTTCAAAATCACCTGAGATCACACGACCTCTACCACCTAAATTAGTTCTCTGGTGTAAAAAAATCAAAACAGCAGCCACTGAAAAAAAAACTGGAAAAAGCAAAGGTACAAAACAAAGTGGCTGGACTAAACTGAGAGGGCAAAAGCCTGAAGGCCCCCACAGAAGTGCAGGACAAAATGCAAAAATATAGCAAAAACACAAAATAAGAAATTGTCTTATCTGATAGCAGGAGATGCAGACACGACACAGCAGGCTACAAGGGAAACTGGAAAGAAGGATTCAGACCAGAACAATTGATCACCGGCAACCCTGATGGGAAAATGACTCCCTTATATAAGACCAATCAGTAACACCTGATTCCCAGTCCTCACAATCCTCACTAGTACCGCTTGTAACCACCAGAGGGAGCCTCTGCTCAGAACTCATCTCAAACCCATTCACAACAGTACCCCCCCCTTGAGGAGGGGTCACCGAACCCTCATTTGAGCAACCAGGTCGGTCAGGATGAGTTCTATGATACGCACGGATAAGTCTCCTAGCATGGATGTCCGAAGCAAACACCCAAGAATTGTCTTCCTGACCATAACCTCTCCATTTAACCAAATACTGGAGTCTTCGTCTAGAAAAACGAGAATCCAATATTTTCTCAACCACATACTCCAGATTGCCCTCAACCAAAACAGGGTCAGGAGGCACAGCAGCAGGAACCACTGGCTCAACAAACCTCTTCAACAAGGACTTGTGGAACACGTTATGGATCTTAAATGTCCCTGGAAGAAGCAAACGAAAAGAAACAGGATTAATAATCTCCATGATCTTATAAGGTCCAATGAACCTAGGCTTAAATTTAGGAGATGCTACTCTCATAGGAATATTCTTTGAGGACAACCAGACCAAGTCCCCCACTTTAAACCGAGGACCATCAGTCCTATGCCGGTTAGCAAACCGCTGGGCCTTCTCCTGAGAGAGGGACAACCTCTCCACTACCTGGTCCCAAATCTGCTGCATACGCTCAACAACAGAGTCAACACCTGGACAGACAGAAGCCTCCGTCTGTCCTGAAGAAAATCGAGGGTGAAACCCAGAATTACAGAAAAACGGAGACATCAAAGTGGCAGAGCTAGCCCTATTATTAAGAGCAAACTCAGCCAAAGGCAAAAAAGAGACCCAGTCATCCTGATCAGCAGACACAAAGCATCTTAGATAAGTCTCCAATGTCTGGTTTGTTCTCTCAGTTTGACCATTGGTCTGAGGATGAAATGCCGAGGAGAAAGACAATTGAACACCCAGTTTAGAACAAAAAGTCCTCCAAAATCTGGAAACAAACTGGACTCCTCTGTCAGACACAATGTTCTCAGGAATGCCGTGTAAACGAACCACGTGCTGAAGGAACAACGGCACCAATTCAGAGGAGGAAGGCAACTTAGGTAATGGCACAAGATGTATCATTTTGGAAAACCTATCACAAATTACCCAGATGGTGGTCATTCTCTGAGAAACAGGAAGATCGGAAATGAAATCCATAGAGATATGGGTCCATGGTCTCTTGGGCACAGGCAATGGCATCAACAAACCACTAGAGCGAGAGCAAGGCTTGGAGCGAGAGCAAGTCCCGCAGGACTGCACAAATTCCCTGACATCGCGAGACAAGGTAGACCACCAAAAGGACCGACTAACCAAGTCTCTGGTACCAAAAATTCCGGGATGCCCAGCCAATGCGGAACAATGAATCTCAGACATCACACTCTTTTTCCATTGGTCCGGGACAAACAATTTTCCAACAGGGCAGCGCTCGGGCCTATCCTCCTGACACCCCTCCAGAGCAAGTCTCAAATTGGGCGAGATGGCGGAAAGAACTACACCCTCCTTCAAAATAACAGAGGGATCAGATAGCTCAGGAGAGTCCGCAAGGAAACTCCTCGAGAGGGCATCCGCCTTAACATTCTTAGTGCCAGGAAGAAAGGAAACCACAAAATTAAAACGTGTGAAAAACAAGGCCCACCTGGCCTGTCTAGGATTGAGTCGCTTGGCAGATTCCAGAAAGACCAGATTCTTATGGTCCGTAAGGACCACCACCTGATGTTTGGCTCCCTCCAGCCAATGTCTCCACTCTTCAAAAGCCCACTTCATGGCCAATAACTCCCGATTACCCACGTCATAATTACGTTCAGTAGGAGAAAATTTTCGAGAGAAAAAGGCACAAGGGTTACTTTTAGAGGTCTCTGGATCTTTTTGGGACAAAATGGCACCTGCCCCAATTTCAGAGGCATCAACCTCCACCTGAAATGGCAGAGAAACATCAGGCTGCCGTAGAACAGGAGCAGAAGTGAATCTCTGCTTAAGTTCCTGAAACGCAGAGACTGCCTCAGGAGGCCAATTCACCACATCAGAACCCTTTCTGGTCAAATCAGTTAATGGTTTAACAATAACCGAGAAATTACCAATAAATTTACGATAAAAATTGGCAAAACCCAAAAATCTCTGAAGAGCCTTTAATGAAGTAGGTTGGACCCAATCACAGATGGCCTGAACCTTGACCGGGTCCATTTCAATAACAGATGGGGACAAAATGAATCCCAGAAATGAGATCTTCTGTACGCCAAAAAGACACTTTGATCCCTTCACATACAGAGCATTCTCTCTCAAAATCTGGAATACAGTTCGAACATGTTTCACATGAGAGTCCCAGTCATTAGAAAAAATCAAGATATCATCCAAATAAACAATCAGAAACTTGTCCACAAAATCCCTGAAAATGTCATTCATGAAGGACTGGAAGACGGAAGGAGCATTAGTGAGCCCAAAGGGCATCACAAGGTACTCAAAATGCCCTTCAGGGGTGTTAAATGCCGTCTTCCATTCATCCCCGTGCTTAATGCGAATAAGGTTATACGCCCCCCTGAGGTCAAGCTTGGTAAACCAAGTAGCGTTTTTCACCCTGGAAAACAGGTCAGAAATCAAGGGTAACGGGTATTGATATTTCACAGTAATATTGTTCAAGAGACGATAATCAATACACGGCCTTAATGAACCATCTTTTTGGCCACAAAGAAAAAACCGGCACCTAAGGGTGAAGAGGATGGTCTGATATGACCCTTCTCCAATGATTCCTTGATATAAGACCGCATAGCGTCATGTTCAGGTACAGACAAGTTAAAAAGGCGACCTTTAGGGAATTTACTACCTGGCACTAATTCAATAGCGCAGTCATAGCTCCTATGGGGAGGCAAGGATGCAGATTTACTTTCGCTAAACACATCAGAAAAATCAATCAAAAAGTCAGGAACATCCTGAGCCTGGGGGGAGCAGAAAAAACAGGAGTGTTGGTATTAACACATTGGCAGCCCCAACTGGTTACAGACACAGATTTCCAATCCAAAACAGGATTATGAGACTGCAACCAAGGAAAACCCAGCACGATAATGTCATGCAGATTATACAGAACCAAAAATTTGCAGCACTCCTGGTGATCAGGTTCAACCCTCATTATCACCTGAGTAGAAAACTGGGGTTTATTCTCAGCCAAAGGGGTAGAATCGATCCCCAGTAAAGGAATAGACTTCTGTAGGGGTATCAAGGGAAACCCACAACGTTTAGCAAAATCATAATCCATCAGGTTAATAGCTGCTCCAGAATCAACGAAAGCCTGAGCAGAAAATGAGGACAGAGAGCATATCAGAGTGACAGTTAATAAAAACTTAGTCTGAACACTACCCAAGACAACTGAGCGTGCAAAATGTCTTCCCCGCTTAGGGCAGACTGAAATAGCATGAGAGGCATCACCACAGTAGAAACATAACCCATTGCACTTTCGAAACTCATGACGCTGTGCCCCAGACACCACTCCATCACACTGCATGGGCTCAGCAGCTGGCTCACAAGGCAACACCACTCCACGCATACTTCTCCGCTCACGCAAACGTCTGTCAATTTGAATCGCTAATGACATAGAATCATTAAGACCAGAGGGGACAGGGAATCCCACCATAACATCCTTTACATTATCCGACAGACCCTTCCGGAAAAGGGCCGCCAAAGCGTCGTCATTCCATTTGGTCAGGACTGCCCACCTACAGAATCTCTGACAGTATAACTCAGCGTCATCAAGCCCCTGATTTAATGCCAACAAGGCTTTTTCAGCTTGATCAGTGACATTAGGCTCATCGTACAATAACCCCAAAGCCTGAAAAAATGCATCAACATCACTCAAAACAGGATCCCCAGGTATCAGGGAAAAAGCCCAATCCTGAGGATCGCCGCGCAGGAGAGAGATGATAATTTGAACCTGCTGCGCTGCGTTTCCTGAGGACTTAGATTTTAAGGCAAGAAACAATTTACAATTATTTTTGAAATTCTGAAACTTAGCTCGATCCCCTAAAAACAAATCTGGCATGGGGATCCTAGGTTCCACAACAGGCAACCTAGCAAGATATGCAGCAATACTCTGAACCTCAGTGGCAAGCTGATCCACACGGCCAGACAACTGTGCAAACTCCATTGGGAGAAAAGATCCTCCCCAGCACCCAGAGATACAGAGGAAAAAAAAAAAAAAAATGCAACAAACAGAAAAATATCTCTGACAACTTTTCTTCCTTCAAAATATTTTTTCCCTTCTGTGAGTACCATAAAATTTTTAGGGCCGGTGATACTGTTATGTTACGGTAGCTGAGGAGTGCAGGTAAAAAAGGAAATACACCAGAGCAGTTGGAATCTATGAGATTGCAGTACCCTGACTAACCCCGCAACTAGAGGCAGCCGTGGAGCGTTCCTACGTTGGTCCTAGACGCCTCGTCACAGCCTGAGAAACTAACTACACCTAAAGATAGAAATAGGAAAGCTATCTGCCCCGGAGCAGAACCCCAAAGATAATAGAAAGCCCCCAAACATGTAATGGCGGTTAGACAAGAGGAAATACTGACACAGAAAGAAAATAGTATGAGCAAACGCTGGGGCCCAAACTATCTAAATAGAAAAGGACAGGAAGGGTACTTACTGCAATCTCAGAAAACCCTGAAAAAACACCAACTCTACTAATTTCAAAATCACCTGAGATCACACGACCTCTACCACCTAAATTAGTTCTCTGGTGTAAAAAAAAATCAAAACAGCAGCCACTGAAAAAAAACTGGAAAAAGCAAAAGTACAAAACACAGTGGCTGGACTAAACTGAGAGGGCAAAAGCCCCCGGAGGGGACCCTGAAGGCCCCCACAGAAGTGCAGGACAAAATGCAAAAATATAGCAAAAACACAAAATAAGAAATTGTCTTATCTGATAGCAGGAGATGCAGACACGAAACAGCAGGCTACAAGGGAAACTGGAAAGAAGGATTCAGACCAGAACAATTGATCACCGGCAACCCTGATGGGAAAATGACTCCCTTATATAAGACCAATCAGTAACACCTGATTCCCAGTCCTCACAATCCTCACTAGTACCGCTTGTAACCACCAGAGGGAGCCTCTGCTCAGAACTCATCTCAAACCCATTCACAACAGGAAACACTGAAGAAGGTACTGGCCAGGTTGATCACCGTGAATACCGTTGCGGTGACTGGGACTCTTGAGAGCAGAGTGTGATGGTTCAGCACTGTTGGGGTTTCAAATACCGTAGCCTCTTTCGCGGCCTCCAGGCCTTGCACCATTCTGAACTCAGTGGGGTTTACAGTCTTTTTCTTCACTGTGGAAAGTTGGGATTGATTCCGATGGGCGAGGCAGCCCAGTTTGGCCTTGTCCTTCAGTATGCAGCAGGGGACTCCCATCTGCTGGTGCAGAGCTGGGGAAAACAAGCCATCTACTAGGATCCACATCATGAGAGATGACGACCAGCTGGCTTTCTTGTTCTCCACCAAGACAGTTACTGTGTTAGCACCTGTTCTGGTCACAGGGGGTCTTCTTGTTGGGACGTCTCCTTAAACGGCTGCTTTTTTCTCAGCACGGGCCATCAGTAGTTTCTTTTTCTCCAGCTCGGTCTCAGGTCAGTATTTGTGCACAAGTTTGAAGAGCTGAGTGGACTTTTTCCGGTCTAGGGCCTGGGTGAACTGGTGTAATGTATGTAGTACAGTTCATATAGCGTCTTGTGCTTGGGTGCGATGAAAACACAGGAGTCACAGGTTTGATATAGAAAAGTCCTGTATTACTTCATACAAGTTGGCAGAAATGTCACACAGTTTGCAGACACAGAAACAGGAGACACAGCAGGCCAGAGTAATCCAAGCTCAGCAATCACTCTCCAATACAGATTCAGGATCTTCTTCTCTGTTACCGTAAGTCCATGCAAACGTGGGTCTTTCAAAGAGCAGGGTTCAGAGTCCACAAGTGCTTCAAAGTTCCTCAGTAGGAATAGCTGGAGTACAAGGTCCAAGGCTTACAGGAGTCAAGTCACAGGTTCACTGCAGGCTAGATTCTGAAGCACTGATTGCTCAGCTGTGGCTGCTTAAGAAGCAAAGGAGAGAATCAGGGCGGGAACATGCAAGCTGGAAACTCCATTTTGACTGAGGGCAAGATAGCTGCAGCAAGACAGAAAGTAAAATGGCTGACGAACAAACTGAGTTTCAGGAATATATACATAGAACCTTACATTACTCCCCCCTTAAGGACAACCTCCGGATGACCTCAGACCAGGCTTGTGTGGGTACCTCTGATGAAACTGACGGAGCAAGCGAGGAGCATTAACGTTATTGACCGGTTCCCATGAGTTGTCCTCCACTGGGTAGCCCTGCCATTTAATCAGATATTGTAACTGATTTCTATACAACCTGGAATCTAAAATCCTTTCCACCACAAATTCCTCCTGACCATCGACTAGCACTGGGTCAGGGCAAGGAGAGGAACGTCCAGGAAACGTATTGGGTGTCGCAGCCTTTAGTAGGGATACATGAAAGACAGGGTGGATTCTCATAGTTCTGGGCAGTTGAAGACGACAAGCAACGGCACTTATAATTTTACTGATTTTATAGGGTCCAATGTACTTATGTCCCAACTTAGACGATGGAATCCTTAACTTAAGATTTCTGGTTGACAGCCAGACCAAGTCTCCTACCTTGAAAGCTGGTGCAGGTTTACGAAATTTATCTGCTGCTTTCTTGTACCTTTCTTGAGCCGATTCCAGATTTTCCTTTAGAAGATCCATATTCTTCTGTAAAGACGTGATTCTTTCAGCCACTGCTGGTAAAGGCGTTTCTATGGGAAATCGTGGTAGAATGTTAGGATGATAACCTAGATTAGAGTAAAAAGGAGACTGTTTAGTGGAGGCACTCAGAGTTGTTATACGAGAACTCAGCTAATGGAAGTAGATCCACCCAATCATCCTGTAGGTGGCAGATAAAGCAGCGGAGATACTGCTCCAGGGTTTGATTGGTTCGTTCGGTCTGTCCATTAGTCTGGGGATGAAAAGCAGAAGAAAGGTTTACTTTAATGTCCAATGCTGCACAGAAATTTTGCCAAAACCTAGAAGTGAATTGCACCCCTCGATCCGAAATAACCTCATCCGGTACTCCATGTAAGCGAAACACATCTTTAATCATCAAATCTGATGTCTGTTTTGCAGTGGGTAAGCCGACACAAGGGATAAAATGAGCTGCCTTTGTTAGACGGTCAACCACCACTAGAATGGTGTTCTTCCCCTGAGAGGTTGGTAACTCCACAATGAAGTCCATAGAAATGGATCCCCACGGGCGGGACGGGGTGGGAAGAGGCTGTAACAGACCAGTTGGTGAGGAGCGAGGTGTTTTGCATCTTGCACAGACCTCACATGAAGTGACATAATTCAAAACATCCTTCCTGCAAGTGGGCCACCAAAAGAAACGAGAAAGAAATTCCTGTGTCTTTAGAATTCCTCTATGCCCAGCTATCTTGGAATCGTGAATGAGTTGCAATACTCTTAATCTGACTGTTTCAGGAATATACAGACGTTGTCCCTGAATCCACACACCATTCTTAAAGACAAGACTTACGTCCCTTGGGGGTTGTGCCAAAAAGGAATCCGCATGGTATGCTTCCTTGATGTCCTTAAGTAGGTCTTGATTATGAATTACTCCTAGGAATCTAGAGTCAGGAAGAATAGTCTTAGGAGGAGTAATTGGACGTGTCTCTGCTGAGTAAATCCTAGAGAGTGCATCAGCCTTTCCATTGCGCGATCCTGGTCTATAAGAGATGATAAAATTAAATTGGTTTAAGAAAAGATTCCAGCGAGCCTGGCGAGGAGTCAGGCACTTAGCCGACCTGATAAACTCAAGGTTACGATGGTCTGTCAGGACGACTATTTGCTGTGGCAGCTCCCTGAAGAAGGTGTCTCCATTCTTTGAAGGCGGCAATAATGGCCAACAACTCTCTATTGCCCACATCGTAGTTCCTCTCAGCCGAAGACAACTGCTGGGAAAAGAAGGCACAGGGATGCAAGACATTCTTCTCACCTGTTCTCTGAGAGAGTATAGCTCCAACGGCACAGTCTGAAGCATCCACCTCTATTATGAAGGCAAGCTCGGGGTTGGGATGTACTAGGATAGGTGCAGTGGTAAATTTATCTTTTAGACGGGAAAATGCTTCCTGGGCTTGGGGAGTCCAGGAAAACCTAGACTCTTTCCGGGTAAGTTGAGTAATAGGTGACACTACCTCAGAGAAATTTCTAATGAAACGTCTATAGAAGTTGGCAAACCCGATGAAGCGCTGTACCTCCTTCACATTTCTAGGACTTGGCCAATCCTTGATGGCTTGGGTTTTGCTTCCATCCATACTAATTCCTTGTGTAGACAGTACATACCCCAGAAATTGAATTTCGGTCCTATGGAATTCACACTTTTCAAGTTTGATGTAAAGATGATTTTGTCTTAGACGTTCCAAGACCATTCTCACATGTCCATGATGTTCCTCTGTGGAGTTAGAAAAAATTAGAATATCATCCAAATAAATTACCACGAATGTATCTAGGAGATCCCTGAAGATGTCATTCACCAAGTGTTGGAAAGTGGCTGGGGCGGTACTCAGACCAAAAGGCATAACTAGATATTCAAAGTGTCCATAGCGTGACCTGAATGCAGTCTTCCATTCATCCCCAGGTCTAATACGGACTAAGTTATAGGCCCCACGAAGATCTAGTTTAGAAAAAATTTTGGCATGTCGCACTCTCTCCAATAACTCAGGGATTAAAGGCAGTGGATAACGGTTTCTAATAGTAACCTTATTGAGTTCCCTATAGTCTACGCATGGTCTCAGAGATCCATCTTTCTTCTTTACAAAGAAGATGGGTGCACCTGCAGGAGATGAAGAGGGGCGTATGAAGCCCTTGGCTAGATTTTCATCTATGTAATCCTTTAAAGCCTTTAGCTCGGGCCCCGCCAGGGGGTAGATCTTACCATAAGGTATCTCTGCTCCAGGCAATAATTCAATTGGACAATCATATGGACGGTGAGGAGGAAGCTGGTCAGCGTTCTTCTTGTCACATAAATCCACATAGTCCTGGTATACAGCTGGTAGTTCAGGGACTGACATGATTCCTTTAGGAACAGAGCAAGCTGAAACTTTTGGACTCATCTGTTTCTCTGGAAAGTGTAATTCCTTGGTCTCCCAGTTAATGGTAGGATTCTGAGCCTGCAGCCATGGTAGCCCTAGAATAATGGGAAAGTGGGGAGAAGAGATAAGCATAAAGGACAGTTTCTCTTGATGATCTTTACCCATAAGAACCCTCAAAGGCTCTGTTTCCTGATCCACTGGTCCAGAGGTCAGCAGGGAGCCATCCACAGTTTCCATCTGTACTGGAGTAGCCTTCTTCACTGAACATATTCCCTGTTTCAGAGCAAAGGAGACATCCATAAAATTTCCACTTGCCCCTGAGTCGATCATAGCAGAGCTAGACACCCAAGCTGAGTCAACCCAGAGTTTGATGGAAAGAAAGCAATGAGAATTGTTTTTCTTACAACTCAGCTGGGACACCGCTGAGGAAACTTGAAAAATGGCAGCGTTTACACAGTCAACGTCCTCAGAGGTAACGGAGTTTAAGTCCGAGAAATCAAGATCTGTTGCTGCAGATCTCTCTGGAGCCTGAGGCTCGGACCTGACAGATCCCCTCTCGCAACACTCACAATGAATGAGTGCTGCAGTAGTCTTACGAGAACGGCTGGGGCAGTTTATAATGAAGTGCCCTGACTTACCACAATAGAAACATAGATTCTCCTTAAAACGATGTTCCTTGCGTGCATCACTAACCCGTCGTTGTAAAGAGTCTACCTGCATGGGTTCAGGTTCAGGTTCCCGTGTAATCCTACTCAAAGGTTCCTTAGCTGGAGAGGAAGGTAGGAAAAGGTTAGTACGATTGCTTTCGAACCATCTCTCTTGCCTGCGTTCAGTCAGACGAGTATCAATACGGATGCAGTAGTTAATAAAGTCACCTAACGCAGTGGGAGGGTCGGCACGAGCAAGTTCATCCTTAATCAGTGGAGATAACCCCTTTCGAAAAATAGATTTTTTGGCGGAACTGTCCCAGGTGGTATCAAGGGCCCATCTCCTGAAATCCAAGGCATATTCAGCTACCGAGTGCTTACCTTGGCGCAAAGCTAACATGGCTGCTTCAGCTGTTGCACCTCGATTGGGGTCATCAAACACCTGCCCCATGGCTGAAATAAAATCATCAAGGTGATTCAAACAATCATCCTCAGTCTCAATCAGAGGGTTTGCCCACATTAAAGCCTTGTTGGTAAGCAACATAATTATAGTAAGCACCTTAGATCGTTCAGTGGGAAATTGTGAAGCATGTGCAGAAAAAAAAAGATTGCATTGATTAATAAATCCCCTGAATTTCTCACGTTCACCGCCAAAACGAAAAGGGGGCAACTTGGGAATCCCAGCACTCGGGGCTACGGCAGGAGCCTGGACTCGCCCCTCTAGAACCTCAATCCTGGCTCGCAAATCCTGGGTAGTCTGTCCAACCACTTGCAAATTGTGATTATTGAGGTCCTGTAGATTTGTAAAACGGGTCTTTATATTCTGCAAATCTGCAAGGATATTATCAGTCACTCCGCAAAGTTCCTTTATGCGGGCCTCCATTTTCCAGATCTTTTAAGACAGGATTACTGGAAGAAGAGGAGAGAAAAAAAACAATAGCGTTCACCTGTGGCAACACTGCAGAGAGAAAAAAAAATTAAGGGAACTGCTCACCTGGAATGGTTGTGAGAAGTCACAACCACTATCATCACAGAAAGTTTCAACCAGACATCTGATATCCAGAGTTACAGCAGACAAAAAAGAGAAAAGAAAGGAAAAAAAAAAAACAATAGTGTTTACCTGTGGTAACACTGCAAAAAGAAAAAACTTAAGGGAATTGCTCACCTGGAATGGTTGTGAGAAGTCACAACCACTGTCATCACAGAAAGTACAACCGGACGTCTGATATCCACAGTACAGCAGACACAGCCTTCCAGACCCAGCAGACACTAACGTTTTGGCTTCAGAATCTTGTAATGTATGTAGTACAGTTCATATAGCGTCTTGTGCTTGGGTGCGATGAAAACACAGGAGTCACAAGGTTTGATATAGAAAAGTCCTGTATTACTTCATACAAGTTGGCAGAAATAGTCACACAGTTTGCAGACACAGAAACAGGAGACACAGCAGGCCAGAGTAATCCAAGCTCAGCAATCACTCTCCAATACAGATTCAGGATCTTCTTCTCTGTTACCGTAAGTCCATGCAAACGTGGGTCTTTCAAAGAGCAGGGTTCAGAGTCCACAAGTGCTTCAGAGTTCCTCAGTAGGAATAGCTGGAGTACAAGGTCCAAGGCTTACAGGAGTCAAGTCACAGGTTCACTGCAGGCTAGATTCTGAAGCACTGATTGCTCAGCTGTGGCTGCTTAAGAAGCAAAGGAGAGAATCAGGGCGGGAACATGCAAGCTGGAAACTCCATTTTGACTGAGGGCAAGATAGCTGCAGCAAGACAGAAAGTAAAATGGCTGACGAACAAACTGTGTTTCAGGAATATATACATAGAACCTTACAACTGGTTGATTGCAGGGGGCACCTCCTGGTGCTTGCAAAAGATGAACCTCTGGCGTTAGAGCTGGATGAGGTGTTGCCATTCCATGAAGCGAGTAGAGTCCTTCTTGAGTTGAATATCCTGGCCAATGTCAAAGTTCTCAGGCCGTCTTCTTAGGCGAGTTCACTTAGACCTTCAGTTGGTCAGAGACATCTTGACTCTGGGTGATGGAGTGGCTTTTCTGGTACTATGTCCAGCACCTCCTGTGATAGGTCTGCAGTGTGGTTGTTTGAGGTTCCTGTTTCTTCTTGGGTCAGGGGTGAAGAAAGTGTCATGGTCCCATCTTCCTGGAACACTCTGGTCGCTTTCAGCTTCTGCAGTAGGTCCACTCCCAATAGGTTGAGGGTGAAGGTTTTTTACACAACAAACTGGGACATGATGGAGTGTTCTGGCTGAATCCACACGCTCAGGGCTTCATAATCTGGAAATATCTGACTTGACCATCAATTCCCATGCAGGAAGCAGAAGATTCTGGTTGCGGAGTTCCACAAGAAAAGATATGACTACGCCATCCACTCTCAGGATATTGGTCCCACTGGTGGGGTTCCTTGTGGACTTGGTGTGCTCTTGTCCTATGGACGGGGTTCTTCACTGCTTTCTGTGTTTCTTCTTTTTCTGGGTGAAGTCAGTGTTCTGCACTTGTTCCGGAAATGACCAAACTCGCCACAGTTGTAACACTTGACATTCCTTCTGTCCCGGCGGGACTCAATCCTTTTTGCTACTGTGACCAGCGCACCAGCCAGGGCGTACGTACAGAGCGATAGAACCTTGAGCCTCACCGCACTCAGTGCAATTGGTGAGTTATCAGTTACCAGAGCAGCTTGTATGTGTCACAGATCATCAAAAGAGGGATTCGTGTTCTCCCGAGTGTCTGTCTCATTGTACCTGTCAACTGTCTGTATCAGGTACTGTCGCTTTAAATCACATCTCCGTGCGCTCTGTCAGTATCTCATTCAGAGCAGTGTGCTGGCTGCAGCAGCGAGAAAACTCCTTTGACCCCCCCTCCTCTGCTAATCACGTTATCAGGCATTCTGTTTCTTGGCTTTGATTTTTATTTTTTTAAGCTAGTTTTTTGGCTACAGGTTTTAACGTGAGAATTATCAGGCATTCAGACTGAACTATATTCATTTTTTGCTATTCTGAGGAATAATAATTTTTTTTTTTTTTTTTTTGATACGTGATTTCAGTGCCTATAGAGACAGCAAGCAGAGATATAAGGAAGGGAGGGGGGAAGCAGCCAGCTGACATTCCAGAGATTTTTAATTAGCTGTTTTAGTAACAAGGGTTGTTTTTCAGAGTTTTATGATTAATACGGTTTTTCTTTTCTCCCCTTTTTGGTGAATTTATTTTTTGTTTTGTTTTGTTTGCACGTGACCCTGACTCCTCCCCCTGTGACATCATCACAGGTCCTGTGCGCACAGAGCAGCCATATATGTGGTGCGACCCCAGACCCTGACTCCTCCCCGTGTGACCTCATCACAGGTCCTGTGTGCACGCAGCAGCCATATATGTGGTGTGCGGCATGTGACCCTGACTCCTCCCCCGTGACATCATCACAGGTACTGTGAGAATAGAGCAGCCATATATGTGGTGCGACACGTGACCCTGACTCCTCCCCTGTGACATCATCACAGGTCGTGTGCGCGTAGAGCAGCCATATATGTGGTGCGACACGTGACCCTGACTCCTCCCTATGTGACCTCATCACAGGTCCTGTGCACACACAGCAGCCATATATGTGGTGTGCGGCATGTGACCCTGACTCCTCCCCCTGTGACATCATTACAGGTCCTGTGCGCACAGAGCAGCCATACATGTGGTGCGACACGTGACCCTGACTCCTCCCCCTGTGACCTTATCACAGGTCCTGTGCGCACACAGCAGCCATATATGTGGTGTGTGGCATGTGACCCTGACTCCTCCCCCTGTGACCTCTTCACAGGTCCTGTGCGCGTAGAGCAGCCATATATGTGGTGCGACACGTGACCCTGACTCCTCCCCTGTGACATCATCACAGGTCCTGTGCGAGTAGAGCAGCCATATATGTGGTGCGACACGTGACCCTGACTCTTCCCGCTGTGACCTCATCACAGGTCCTGTGCGCACAGAGCAGCCATATATGTGGTGTGCGGCACGTGACCCTGACTCCTCCCCCTGTGACCTCATCACAGGTCCTGTGCGCACACAGCAGCCATATATGTGGAGAACGGCACGTGACCCTGATTCCTCCCCCTCTGACCTCATCACAGGTCCTGTGCGAACAGAGCAGCCATATATGTAGTGTGCGTCATGTGACCCTGACTCCACTCCCTGTGACCTCATCACAGGTCCTGTGGGCACAGAGCAGCCATATATGTGGTGTGCGGCACGTGACCCTGACTCCTCTCCCTGTGACCTCATCACAGGTCCTGTGCGCACACAGCAGCCATATATGTGGTGTGCGGCACGTGACCCTGACTCCTCCCCCTGTGACCTCATCACAGGTCCTGTGCGCACAGAGCAGCCATATATGTGGAGAACGGCACGTGACCCTGACTCCTCCCCTGTGACATCATAACAGGTCCTGTGCGCACAGAGCAGCTATATATGTGGTGCGACAGGTGACCATGACTCCTCCCTCTGTGACCTCATCACAGGTCCTGTGCACACACAGCAGCCATATATGTGGTTTGCGGCATGTGACCCTGACTCCTCCCCTGTGACCTCATCACAGGTCCTGTGCGAACAGAGCAGCCATCTATGTGGAGTGCAGCACATGACCCTGACTCCTCCCCCTGTGACATCATCACAGGTCCTGTGAGCACAGAGCAGCTATATATGTGGTGCGACACGTGACCATGACTCCTCCCTCTGTGACCTCATCACAGGTCCTGTGCTCACACAGCAGCCATATATGTGGTTTGCGGCATGTGACCCTGACTCCTCTCCCTGTCACCTAATCACAGGTCCTGTGCGCACACAGCAGCCATATATGTGGTGTGTGTCATGTGACCCTGACTCCCCCCCCCTCCTCCCCCTGTGACCTCATCACAGGTCCTGTGGGAACAGAGCAGCCATATATGTGGAGTGCGGCATGTGTCCGTGACTCCTCCCCCTGTGACCTCATCACAGGTCCTGTGCGCACAGAGCAGCCATATATGTGGAGTGCGGCACGTCCGTGACTCCTCCCCCTGTGACCTCATCACAGGTCCTGTGCGCACAGAGCAGCCATATATGTGGTGTGCGGCACGTGACCCTGACTCCTCTCCCTGTGACCTCATCACAGGTCCTGTGCGCACAGAGCAGCCATATATGTGGTGTGCAGCACGTGACCCTGACTCCTCTCCCTGTGACCTCATCACAGGTCCTGTGCGCACACAGCAGCCATATATGTGGTGTGTGTCATCTGACCCTGACTCCTCCCCCTGTGACCTCATCACAGGTCCTGTGCGTACAGAGCAGCCATATATGTGGTGTGCGGCACGTGACCCTGACTCCTCCCCTGTGACATCATCACAGGTCCTGTGAGCACACAGCAGCCATATATGTGGTGTGTGTCATGTGACCCTGACTCCTCCCCCTGTGACCTCATCACAGGTCCTGTGCGCACAGAGCAGCCATATATGTGGAGAACGGCACGTGACCCTGACTCCTCCCCCTGTGACATCATAACAGGTCCTGTGCGCACAGAGCAGCTATATATGTGGTGTGACAGGTGACCATGACTCCTCCCTCTGTGACCTCATCACAGGTCCTGTGCACACACAGCAGCCATATATGTGGTTTGCGGCATGTGACCCTGACTCCTCCCCCTGTGACCTCATCACAGGTCCTGTGCGAACAGAGCAGCCATCTATGTGGAGTGCAGCACATGACCCTGACTCCTCCCCCTGTGACATCATCACAGGTCCTGTGAGCACAGAGCAGCTATATATGTGGTGCGACACGTGACCATGACTCCTCCCTCTGTGACCTCATCACAGGTCGTGTGCTCACACAGCAGCCATATATGTGGTTTGCGGCATGTGACCCTGACTCCTCTCCCTGTCACCTAATCACAGGTCCTGTGCGCACACAGCAGCCATATATGTGGTGTGTATAAAGAAAACTTGGCACTCAACTTTGAGAGAAGTAGATTCCTGTTTATTGCAGTCACAATACTGGTGTAACGTTTCGGTCCATGTGGACCTTCGTCAGTCTGACAGCAATAGGACATAACAAAAAATTGAAAAAGAGTGGCATATATCCAAAACCAAAGTCAAGAAATATTTACAGAATTTACAAGTATACGACATATAAGAATTTACAAGTATACAATATATAAGAATATATATACATATATATATATACACACATAGAGAGAGAGCATTAAATGGCACTATACCAGTGTTCAGAATCTGCTAATAGGTGAATAACATAGAGGAGAATCTTCATAGTGAAATATCCAATTGAGTGATTGAGTGTGATAATAAAGTAATTATCATTGGAAAAGAATTCCAAATACCTACCCGACTGCTTGTGAGGAAGCAACAGTATGAAAAAGAAGAGGCAGTATGCCTAGAAGATAACCATAACGTATGTTAGCCTTGTAGTATCAAAAGAAATAAAATAAGAAATTATTAGTATATACTGCGACCAGGTACCTTCAGAGGAGAGTATCCTTCTATAATCTTATGAGCAGTATTCCCGTGGGATAGTCCCTTGTTGGGGCCTAAGGTATGCAGATATAAAAGGGTGAATGTATCTTATTCTGGTCTATTAGGAGAATGAGTAAGGACAAAAAAAAGGAGAAAAAAAGGGAAAAAAAGGGAAAGAGAAAGAAAAAACTCACTTTCTTATTTTGATTCCCGAAAATGGAGAAAGGGGGGCCAAAAAGGCTCTGTGCGTAACCTAAAAAGGTATAGGGATATCCATTTTTATTTTTTATTTTTACAGGAAACACATAATACCACCTATAGTGTCAGATAGCCTGGAGCCTATAATCTTGTCTACTGTCAATATGGAGGTTTGTGTATAGGTTACCAGAGTGGGATGTGGCGGTATTAAAGCTCCGATAGCAGTGTGCCTGTTAGACTGGTAAAGCGCTGCTGGGGGTAAGCACCCATAATGTGATCTTGCTAGATGGTGGGGTGTGCTACTAAAGCAATTACCATTAGTGGCAGTGTGCCTGCTGTGCTATCAGAGCGTTACTGAGGGTTAGCACTAATAGTAAGAGAATACATTGGTGATAGTGGGAGCAGACTTACTTGGTGGTGAGGTGAAGGATCGCTGGTCTCTCTGCTCTGGCGCGGAATCCACCGCTTGTCAGGAGCGGTGATTGTGTGTTCACCTGCCTTAAATGGAGGAGGGGGCGGGACCAGCCCACGAGGCGGTGTGACGTCACAGGAAGTGGCCTGTGCGTTCCACTGTCTGCGTTTCACCTCTGTGGCGCTGAGGAAGCGTCACAGTACTAGAAACTCCTAGGAACTGGAGTAAACAGTGCCAGATATAGCGTTATGTTCAATGACTGAGAGGGAGTATCCCCATGATGGAGCCTGTGCTAATAAGAGATGATTGTATAGATGGATAGTTTGCAGTTTATCTGGGTGAATAAATCGGATTAGTATGTAAGAAGAGGAGAGAGACAAAAAAGGATTGCGTGCAAAGTGAGATTTATTTCATATCAATGTACATATAAGGCCAGATTAGAAAAGAAAAAAATTGAAAATCCAAAGGAGAAGGAGGGGAGTATAAAAGGGTGCTGGAATGCAGTCGGGTGGGAGGGATCCAAGGGTGTGGGTTCTAGATGAGAGACTCAATATAAGCGACTCTGTAACGAAAGAGAAACAGAGATTAGTGGTGAATTACAGAAAGTTCATACAGTACATATTGTGCTGGAAAGGCACCAGTAGAGACACCTCCCAGAATCAGATATTAATTTGTAGTACGGAGAGTCAATACTGTACAATGCTAATGATTGAGACTTAGAATCAAAAAGAATATCTATTAACCCCTGTTTGGAGCATTTAAAAATCCCTGGGTTAATGATCCTCAACTTGGTGCATGAAATTCATAACTCCTAAATGAAAGAGAGCAAGTCATACTCCCTATTCAAGCCTTTGGGTGAAAGGGTCTGCAGTTCATGTATCCAGTACGCCTCCCGTTTTTTTAGGAGGCGTACTCGATCACCCCCTCGTCTGGGTATGCGGATATGTTCGATCACTTGAAACTTCAGCTGTGAGATCTGATGGCCTTTAGAGATGAAATGTGAGGGGATGGGGAGGAGCAGGTTTCTGCATCTGATTGTGGATTTATGTTTAGAGATTCTTTCTTTTATCGCCTGCGTAGTCTCCCCTACATAAAGAAGGCCGCATGGACATTTTATCAGATAGACAACGAAGGATGAGTTACAGGTAGAGTAACATTTGATGTTGTATCTCTTGCCTGAATGGGGGTGGTGAATGATATTCCCTTTCATGACGTTATTACACTGGTTACATTGTAGGCAAGGGAAAGTACCCGTTTTAGGGGTGGACAGAAACCTCTGGGTTTGCATCTGTCTATTATCGCCTATGTCAGCTCTAATCAGATCGTCACGAAGGTTCGGTGCTCTTTTGTAGCATGGCAAGAATGGTTTTTGAAACTCAGGTATATTGGGATGTGCCCTACCGAGGAGGCCCCAATGTTGTCTAATTGTTTTGTGTAGGATATTCACAAAGGGGTGATAGGTGTGGACAAAGGGAATTCTTTTCCCAATCTGAGTTCTAGGTCTATTTGGTGGTGCCGCTGCCTCAGTGAGAAGAGAGGAGGGATATCCTCGTTCCAAGAATTTATTATGCATCTCACTTTGACGGTGAGAGAGGATATTGCGGTTGGATACAATTCTTTCTACACGTTTGAATTGGGACCGTGGTATAGCTTTTTTTATCGCTGGTGGATGTAGACTATTAAAATGCAATAGACTATTGCGATCTGTCTGTTTAGTAAAGAGATCCGTACTCAGGATACCTTTCTCGTCCTTTGATACAGTAGTATCAAGGAAATTGACTTGCTCATAACTTTCTGACATGGTGAAAGAGAGACCTGGCCACGCCTCGTTTAATGCTGTAAAGAATTGTTGTAGAGTAGACGTGGGTCCATCCCAGATACAGAAGATGTCGTCTATGTATCTCTTCCATAGACGACCGTGAGTACGAAAAAGAGCATTAGTATAGACCACCTCTTCTTCAAATTTGGCCATATAGCAGATTGCATATGGGGGGGCCACATTTGACCCCATGGCAGTGCCCTTGATTTGCATATAGAAGGTTTCTTCAAAGAGGAAGAAATTCTTTGTCAAGACGATGGTCAAAAGCTCTATGCATAGTTGGATTGAATCTACATGCATTTGGGATGTCTGTAACAGCTGTCTAGCGCAGGAAATCCCTTTGTCGTGTGAAATAGATGTATAGAGGTCTTTTACATCTAGTGTCACTAGGAGGGATGGTTCAGTTAGTGTCCCTAATGTGCCTATTTTATTTAGAAAATCACCGGTGTCTAGTATGAATGATGGTATATCTCGGACTAGAGGAGTAAATATCTTTTCCAAGAAGATGGATATAGGGGAGAGAATGGAGTCTGTAGAAGCGACTATAGGCCTGCCTGGGGGATTTTCCAAGTTCTTATGTATTTTCGGTAGGGTATAAAATACTGGTGTAATTGGATTCCTCTTAGTGAGGTAATCTTTGGTTTTTATGTCTATTGTACCTGATTCAAGGGACCTAGACAGTACGGAATTAATCTGACTACTGATGTCGCTTGTAGGATCCTTAGATAATTTGATATAGACCGTGTTGTCATTAAGTTGGCGATGGATCTCTTTTAGATAATCTGATTTGTTCATCACTACTATGGAGCCGCCCTTGTCGGCCGGCTTCATAATGATGGTCTTATCTTCCCGTAATGATCGTAAAGCTTGTTGATCGAGCGGATTGAGATTGGTATTGTAATGTAATTTTCCATTCTCCATGTCTTGTCTCAGATGTTGTGATGCTGTTTCTACAAATTCGATAAAGGCTTCCAACGCGTGGGAGCCCCGAGGTGGAATATAGGTACTTTTGTTTCGAAGGCCTAGATTGGTAACTGAGAGAGTTCTAGTGTCGAGTGATTGTTCTGGTGTACTCTGGGGTATGTTAGCAAAGTGTACCTTTAACCGAAGGTTACGATAGAACCTTTGCAATTCCATATCAAGATTAAAGGTATTGAGTCTGTAGGCCGGGCAAAATGACAGGCCTCTCTGGAGAAGATGATATTCTGCTATACTGAGAGTGCGTGATGATATGTTTGTCACCAACGGGCAGGTACCTGGGAACGTGTCACTCTTAGGTCCATATCCCTTCTTGTGTTGTCCTCTCCGTAACCTCTTCCTCGTTGTCGTCTGGTTCTTTGTCCTAAAAAACGGTTTGATCCTGGGTGGGTATCCCTCCTTTCTGTTTCTGATCCTGATGATGACACGTCAGTGGAGGATCTATACTTTGGCCTATTATAGGATGAACGAAAGTTGTTAGTAAATTGCCAACGGTATATGCGGCCCTGCTCGTAATCGTCGGCGTCCCGTTGAAATTTGATCCTTTTTCTATGTTCAGTGTCTTTCCTGTACTGGTCTGTCACAGTTTTAATCCGAGCTTTAAGTGTGGCTAGTTCTTCAGGAGTTCCTACTGTGGTTAGCTGGGTCTCAATGTTCACAATCTCTTGTTTGGTTTTGGTAATAGCTAACTGTAAATGTTCCACAGTTAAAGTCATAAGATCAAACGAGCACTTGTTCAGGATCTGTTCAAATTTAAGACAGAAGTCAGTAGAATCACGAAAAAGTGTGGGTTGTAATGATACCCTCAAGCCTCTCGGTATCCTCTTCATGCGCAGATATTCAGATAATGTAGCATAATGTAATTCGTAATTAATCTGATGACGTAGTTCTCTCTCTAGGTCCCTTCCCCTTGTTTCCCTAGGAGGAACTTTCAGAAAATCACTAGATAAGTTCAACTTTGATAAGATGTTAGTAGTCTCCTCAGTGTTGTAAGAAAAGGTATTAGTGGACATTGCTTACGGTGTGCATACGGAAGAAAAGCTATATAGTGAGAGTATATCGTAGCACTACCGTGGTGGTGCACAAGTAGGTTTCCCAACCCAATAGTGAATAAAGAAAACTTGGCACTCAACTTTGAGAGAAGTAGATTCCTGTTTATTGCAGTCACAATACTGGTGTAACGTTTCGGTCCATGTGGACCTTCGTCAGTCTGACAGCAATAGGACATAACAAAAAATTGAAAAAGAGTGGCATATATCCAAAACCAAAGTCAAGAAATATTTACAGAATTTACAAGTATACGACATATAAGAATTTACAAGTATACAATATATAAGAATATATATACATATATATATATACACACATAGAGAGAGAGAGAGCATTAAATGGCACTATACCAGTGTTCAGAATCTGCTAATAGGTGAATAACATAGAGGAGAATCTTCATAGTGAAATATCCAATTGAGTGATTGAGTGTGATAATAAAGTAATTATCATTGGAAAAGAATTCCAAATACCTACCCGACTGCTTGTGAGGAAGCAACAGTATGAAAAGAAGAGGCAGTATGCCTAGAAGATAACCATAACGTATGTTAGCCTTGTAGTATCAAAAGAAATAAAATAAGAAATTATTAGTATATACTGCGACCAGGTACCTTCAGAGGAGAGTATCCTTCTATAATCTTATGAGCAGTATTCCCGTGGGATAGTCCCTTGTTGGGGCCTAAGGTATGCAGATATAAAAGGGTGAATGTATCTTATTCTGGTCTATTAGGAGAATGAGTAAGGACAAAAAAAAGGAGAAAAAAAGGGAAAAAAAGGGAAAGAGAAAGAAAAAACTCACTTTCTTATTTTGATTCCCGAAAATGGAGAAAGGGGGGCCAAAAAGGCTCTGTGCGTAACCTAAAAAGGTATAGGGATATCCATTTTTATTTTTTATTTTTACAGGAAACACATAATACCACCTATAGTGTCAGATAGCCTGGAGCCTATAATCTTGTCTACTGTCAATATGGAGGTTTGTGTATAGGTTACCAGAGTGGGATGTGGCGGTATTAAAGCTCCGATAGCAGTGTGCCTGTTAGACTGGTAAAGCGCTGCTGGGGGTAAGCACCCATAATGTGATCTTGCTAGATGGTGGGGTGTGCTACTAAAGCAATTACCATTAGTGGCAGTGTGCCTGCTGTGCTATCAGAGCGTTACTGAGGGTTAGCACTAATAGTAAGAGAATACATTGGTGATAGTGGGAGCAGACTTACTTGGTGGTGAGGTGAAGGATCGCTGGTCTCTCTGCTCTGGCGCGGAATCCACCGCTTGTCAGGAGCGGTGATTGTGTGTTCACCTGCCTTAAATGGAGGAGGGGGCGGGACCAGCCCACGAGGCGGTGTGACGTCACAGGAAGTGGCCTGTGCGTTCCACTGTCTGCGTTTCACCTCTGTGGCGCTGAGGAAGCGTCACAGTACTAGAAACTCCTAGGAACTGGAGTAAACAGTGCCAGATATAGCGTTATGTTCAATGACTGAGAGGGAGTATCCCCATGATGGAGCCTGTGCTAATAAGAGATGATTGTATAGATGGATAGTTTGCAGTTTATCTGGGTGAATAAATCGGATTAGTATGTAAGAAGAGGAGAGAGACAAAAAAGGATTGCGTGCAAAGTGAGATTTATTTCATATCAATGTACATATAAGGCCAGATTAGAAAAGAAAAAAATTGAAAATCCAAAGGAGAAGGAGGGGAGTATAAAAGGGTGCTGGAATGCAGTCGGGTGGGAGGGATCCAAGGGTGTGGGTTCTAGATGAGAGACTCAATATAAGCGACTCTGTAACGAAAGAGAAACAGAGATTAGTGGGTGAATTACAGAAAGTTCATACAGTACATATTGTGCTGGAAAGGCACCAGTAGAGACACACTTGCTCTCTTTATTTTAGGAGTTATGAATTTCATGCACCAAGTTGAGGATCATTAACCAGGGATTTTTAAATGCTCCAAACAGGTTAATAGATATTCTTTTTGATTCTAAGTCTCAATCATTAGCATTGTACAGTATTGACTCTCCGTACTACAAATTAATATCTGATTCTGGGAGGTGTCTCTACTGGTGCCTTTCCAGCACAATATGTACTGTATGAACTTTCTGTAATTCACCCACTAATCTCTGTTTCTCTTTCGTTACAGAGTCGCTTATATTGAGTCTCTCATCTAGAACCCACACCCTTGGATCCCTCCCACCCGACTGCATTCCAGCACCCTTTTATACTCCCCTCCTTCTCCTTTGGATTTTCAATTTTTTTCTTTTCTAATCTGGCCTTATATGTACATTGATATGAAATAAATCTCACTTTGCACGCAATCCTTTTTTGTCTCTCTCCTCTTCTTACATACTAATCCGATTTATTCACCCAGATAAACTGCAAACTATCCATCTATACAATCATCTCTTATTAGCACAGGCTCCATCATGGGGATACTCCCTCTCAGTCATTGAACATAACGCTATATCTGGCACTGTTTACTCCAGTTCCTAGGAGTTTCTAGTACTGTGACGCTTCCTCAGCGCCACAGAGGTGAAACGCAGACAGTGGAACGCACAGGCCACTTCCTGTGACGTCACACCGCCTCGTGGGCTGGTCCCGCCCCCTCCTCCATTTAAGGCAGGTGAACACACAATCACCGCTCCTGACAAGCGGTGGATTCCGCGCCAGAGCAGAGAGACCAGCGATCCTTCACCTCACCACCAAGTAAGTCTGCTCCCACTATCACCAATGTATTCTCTTACTATTAGTGCTAACCCTCAGTAACGCTCTGATAGCACAGCAGGCACACTGCCACTAATGGTAATTGCTTTAGTAGCACACCCCACCATCTAGCAAGATCACATTATGGGTGCTTACCCCCAGCAGCGCTTTACCAGTCTAACAGGCACACTGCTATCGGAGCTTTAATACCGCCACATCCCACTCTGGTAACCTATACACAAACCTCCATATTGACAGTAGACAAGATTATAGGCTCCAGGCTATCTGACACTATAGGTGGTATTATGTGTTTCCTGTAAAAATAAAAAATAAAAATGGATATCCCTATACCTTTTTAGGTTACGCACAGAGCCTTTTTGGCCCCCCTTTCTCCATTTTCGGGAATCAAAATAAGAAAGTGAGTTTTTTCTTTCTCTTTCCCTTTTTTTCCCTTTTTTTCTCCTTTTTTTTGTCCTTACTCATTCTCCTAATAGACCAGAATAAGATACATTCACCCTTTTATATCTGCATACCTTAGGCCCCAACAAGGGACTATCCCACGGGAATACTGCTCATAAGATTATAGAAGGATACTCTCCTCTGAAGGTACCTGGTCGCAGTATATACTAATAATTTCTTATTTTATTTCTTTTGATACTACAAGGCTAACATACGTTATGGTTATCTTCTAGGCATACTGCCTCTTCTTTTTCATACTGTTGCTTCCTCACAAGCAGTCGGGTAGGTATTTGGAATTCTTTTCCAATGATAATTACTTTATTATCACACTCAATCACTCAATTGGATATTTCACTATGAAGATTCTCCTCTATGTTATTCACCTATTAGCAGATTCTGAACACTGGTATAGTGCCATTTAATGCTCTCTCTCTCTCTATGTGTGTATATATATATATGTATATATATTCTTATATATTGTATACTTGTAAATTCTTATATGTCGTATACTTGTAAATTCTGTAAATATTTCTTGACTTTGGTTTTGGATATATGCCACTCTTTTTCAATTTTTTGTTATGTCCTATTGCTGTCAGACTGACGAAGGTCCACATGGACCGAAACGTTACACCAGTATTGTGACTGCAATAAACAGGAATCTACTTCTCTCAAAGTTGAGTGCCAAGTTTTCTTTATTCACTATTGGGTTGGGAAACCTACTTGTGCACCACCACGGTAGTGCTACGATATACTCTCACTATATAGCTTTTCTTCCGTATGCACACCGTAAGCAATGTCCACTAATACCTTTTCTTACAACACTGAGGAGACTACTAACATCTTATCAAAGTTGAACTTATCTAGTGATTTTCTGAAAGTTCCTCCTAGGGAAACAAGGGGAAGGGACCTAGAGAGAGAACTA
This sequence comes from Oophaga sylvatica, assembly GCA_033576555.1. NCBI lineage: Eukaryota > Metazoa > Chordata > Amphibia > Anura > Dendrobatidae > Oophaga > Oophaga sylvatica. Next base: position 15,475 of record JARQOD010003735.1, on the reverse strand, counting down.
CGTCATCAGATTAATTACGAATTACATTATGCTACATTATCTGAATATCTGCGCATGAAGAGGATACCGAGAGGCTTGAGGGTATCATTACAACCCACACTTTTTCGTGATTCTACTGACTTCTGTCTTAAATTTGAACAGATCCTGAACAAGTGCTCGTTTGATCTTATGACTTTAACTGTGGAACATTTACAGTTAGCTATTACCAAAACCAAACAAGAGATTGTGAACATTGAGACCCAGCTAACCACAGTAGGAACTCCTGAAGAACTAGCCACACTTAAAGCTCGGATTAAAACTGTGACAGACCAGTACAGGAAAGACACTGAACATAGAAAAAGGATCAAATTTCAACGGGACGCCGACGATTACGAGCAGGGCCGCATATACCGTTGGCAATTTACTAACAACTTTCGTTCATCCTATAATAGGCCAAAGTATAGATCCTCCACTGACGTGTCATCATCAGGATCAGAAACAGAAAGGAGGGATACCCACCCAGGATCAAACCGTTTTTTAGGACAAAGAACCAGACGACAACGAGGAAGAGGTTACGGAGAGGACAACACAAGAAGGGATATGGACCTAAGAGTGACACGTTCCCAGGTACCTGCCCGTTGGTGACAAACATATCATCACGCACTCTCAGTATAGCAGAATATCATCTTCTCCAGAGAGGCCTGTCATTTTGCCCGGCCTACAGACTCAATACCTTTAATCTTGATATGGAATTGCAAAGGTTCTATCGTAACCTTCGGTTAAAGGTACACTTTGCTAACATACCCCAGAGTACACCAGAACAATCACTCGACACTAGAACTCTCTCAGTTACCAATCTAGGCCTTCGAAACAAAAGTACCTATATTCCACCTCGGGGCTCCCACGCGTTGGAAGCCTTTATCGAATTTGTAGAAACAGCATCACAACATCTGAGACAAGACATGGAGAATGGAAAATTACATTACAATACCAATCTCAATCCGCTCGATCAACAAGCTTTACGATCATTACGGGAAGATAAGACCATCATTATGAAGCCGGCCGACAAGGGCGGCTCCATAGTAGTGATGAACAAATCAGATTATCTAAAAGAGATCCATCGCCAACTTAATGACAACACGGTCTATATCAAATTATCTAAGGATCCTACAAGCGACATCAGTAGTCAGATTAATTCCGTACTGTCTAGGTCCCTTGAATCAGGTACAATAGACATAAAAACCAAAGATTACCTCACTAAGAGGAATCCAATTACACCAGTATTTTATACCCTACCGAAAATACATAAGAACTTGGAAAATCCCCCAGGCAGGCCTATAGTCGCTTCTACAGACTCCATTCTCTCCCCTATATCCATCTTCTTGGAAAAGATATTTACTCCTCTAGTCCGAGATATACCATCATTCATACTAGACACCGGTGATTTTCTAAATAAAATAGGCACATTAGGGACACTAACTGAACCATCCCTCCTAGTGACACTAGATGTAAAAGACCTCTATACATCTATTCCACACGACAAAGGGATTTCCTGCGCTAGACAGCTGTTACAGACATCCCAAATGCATGTAGATTCAATCCAACTATGCATAGAGCTTTTGACCATCGTCTTGACAAAGAATTTCTTCCTCTTTGAAGAAACCTTCTATATGCAAATCAAGGGCACTGCCATGGGGTCAAATGTGGCCCCCCCATATGCAATCTGCTATATGGCCAAATTTGAAGAAGAGGTGGTCTATACTAATGCTCTTTTTCGTACTCACGGTCGTCTATGGAAGAGATACATAGACGACATCTTCTGTATCTGGGATGGACCCACGTCTACTCTACAACAATTCTTTACAGCATTAAACGAGGCGTGGCCAGGTCTCTCTTTCACCATGTCAGAAAGTTATGAGCAAGTCAATTTCCTTGATACTACTGTATCAAAGGACGAGAAAGGTATCCTGAGTACGGATCTCTTTACTAAACAGACAGATCGCAATAGTCTATTGCATTTTAATAGTCTACATCCACCAGCGATAAAAAAAGCTATACCACGGTCCCAATTCAAACGTGTAGAAAGAATTGTATCCAACCGCAATATCCTCTCTCACCGTCAAAGTGAGATGCATAATAAATTCTTGGAACGAGGATATCCCTCCTCTCTTCTCACTGAGGCAGCGGCACCACCAAATAGACCTAGAACTCAGATTGGGAAAAGAATTCCCTTTGTCCACACCTATCACCCCTTTGTGAATATCCTACACAAAACAATTAGACAACATTGGGGCCTCCTCGGTAGGGCACATCCCAATATACCTGAGTTTCAAAAACCATTCTTGCCATGCTACAAAAGAGCACCGAACCTTCGTGACGATCTGATTAGAGCTGACATAGGCGATAATAGACAGATGCAAACCCAGAGGTTTCTGTCCACCCCTAAAACGGGTACTTTCCCTTGCCTACAATGTAACCAGTGTAATAACGTCATGAAAGGGAATATCATTCACCACCCCCATTCAGGCAAGAGATACAACATCAAATGTTACTCTACCTGTAACTCATCCTTCGTTGTCTATCTGATAAAATGTCCATGCGGCCTTCTTTATGTAGGGGAGACTACGCAGGCGATAAAAGAAAGAATCTCTAAACATAAATCCACAATCAGATGCAGAAACCTGCTCCTCCCCATCCCCTCACATTTCATCTCTAAAGGCCATCAGATCTCACAGCTGAAGTTTCAAGTGATCGAACATATCCGCATACCCAGACGAGGGGGTGATCGAGTACGCCTCCTAAAAAAACGGGAGGCGTACTGGATACATGAACTGCAGACCCTTTCACCCAAAGGCTTGAATAGGGAGTATGACTTGCTCTCTTTCATTTAGGAGTTATGAATTTCATGCACCAAGTTGAGGATCATTAACCCAGGGATTTTTAAATGCTCCAAACAGGGGTTAATAGATATTCTTTTTGATTCTAAGTCTCAATCATTAGCATTGTACAGTATTGACTCTCCGTACTACAAATTAATATCTGATTCTGGGAGGTGTCTCTACTGGTGCCTTTCCAGCACAATATGTACTGTATGAACTTTCTGTAATTCACCCACTAATCTCTGTTTCTCTTTCGTTACAGAGTCGCTTATATTGAGTCTCTCATCTAGAACCCACACCCTTGGATCCCTCCCACCCGACTGCATTCCAGCACCCTTTTATACTCCCCTCCTTCTCCTTTGGATTTTCAATTTTTTTCTTTTCTAATCTGGCCTTATATGTACATTGATATGAAATAAATCTCACTTTGCACGCAATCCTTTTTTGTCTCTCTCCTCTTCTTACATACTAATCCGATTTATTCACCCAGATAAACTGCAAACTATCCATCTATACAATCATCTCTTATTAGCACAGGCTCCATCATGGGGATACTCCCTCTCAGTCATTGAACATAACGCTATATCTGGCACTGTTTACTCCAGTTCCTAGGAGTTTCTAGTACTGTGACGCTTCCTCAGCGCCACAGAGGTGAAACGCAGACAGTGGAACGCACAGGCCACTTCCTGTGACGTCACACCGCCTCGTGGGCTGGTCCCGCCCCCTCCTCCATTTAAGGCAGGTGAACACACAATCACCGCTCCTGACAAGCGGTGGATTCCGCGCCAGAGCAGAGAGACCAGCGATCCTTCACCTCACCACCAAGTAAGTCTGCTCCCACTATCACCAATGTATTCTCTTACTATTAGTGCTAACCCTCAGTAACGCTCTGATAGCACAGCAGGCACACTGCCACTAATGGTAATTGCTTTAGTAGCACACCCCACCATCTAGCAAGATCACATTATGGGTGCTTACCCCCAGCAGCGCTTTACCAGTCTAACAGGCACACTGCTATCGGAGCTTTAATACCGCCACATCCCACTCTGGTAACCTATACACAAACCTCCATATTGACAGTAGACAAGATTATAGGCTCCAGGCTATCTGACACTATAGGTGGTATTATGTGTTTCCTGTAAAAATAAAAAATAAAAATGGATATCCCTATACCTTTTTAGGTTACGCACAGAGCCTTTTTGGCCCCCCTTTCTCCATTTTCGGGAATCAAAATAAGAAAGTGAGTTTTTTCTTTCTCTTTCCCTTTTTTTCCCTTTTTTTCTCCTTTTTTTTTGTCCTTACTCATTCTCCTAATAGACCAGAATAAGATACATTCACCCTTTTATATCTGCATACCTTAGGCCCAACAAGGGACTATCCCACGGGAATACTGCTCATAAGATTATAGAAGGATACTCTCCTCTGAAGGTACCTGGTCGCAGTATATACTAATAATTTCTTATTTTATTTCTTTTGATACTACAAGGCTAACATACGTTATGGTTATCTTCTAGGCATACTGCCTCTTCTTTTTCATACTGTTGCTTCCTCACAAGCAGTCGGGTAGGTATTTGGAATTCTTTTCCAATGATAATTACTTTATTATCACACTCAATCACTCAATTGGATATTTCACTATGAAGATTCTCCTCTATGTTATTCACCTATTAGCAGATTCTGAACACTGGTATAGTGCCATTTAATGCTCTCTCTCTCTCTATGTGTGTATATATATATATGTATATATATTCTTATATATTGTATACTTGTAAATTCTTATATGTCGTATACTTGTAAATTCTGTAAATATTTCTTGACTTTGGTTTTGGATATATGCCACTCTTTTTCAATTTTTTGTTATGTCCTATTGCTGTCAGACTGACGAAGGTCCACATGGACCGAAACGTTACACCAGTATTGTGACTGCAATAAACAGGAATCTACTTCTCTCAAAGTTGAGTGCCAAGTTTTCTTTATTCACTATTGGGTTGGGAAACCTACTTGTGCACCACCACGGTAGTGCTACGATATACTCTCAATATATGTGGTGTGTGTCATGTGACCCTGACTCCCCCCCCCTCCTCCCCCTGTGACCTCATCACAGGTCCTGTGGGAACAGAGCAGCCATATATGTGGAGTGCGGCATGTGTCCGTGACTCCTCCCCCTGTGACCTCATCACAGGTCCTGTGCGCACAGAGCAGCCATATATGTGGAGTGCGGCACGTCCGTGACTCCTCCCCCTGTGACCTCATCACAGGTCCTGTGCGCACAGAGCAGCCATATATGTGGTGTGCGGCACGTGACCCTGACTCCTCTCCCTGTGACCTCATCACAGGTCCTGTGCGCACAGAGCAGCCATATATGTGGTGTGCAGCACGTGACCCTGACTCCTCTCCCTGTGACCTCATCACAGGTCCTGTGCGCACACAGCAGCCATATATGTGGTGTGTGTCATCTGACCCTGACTCCTCCCCCTGTGACCTCATCACAGGTCCTGTGCGTACAGAGCAGCCATATATGTGGTGTGCGGCACGTGACCCTGACTCCTCCCCTGTGACATCATCACAGGTCCTGTGAGCACACAGCAGCCATATATGTGGTGTGTGTCATGTGACCCTGACTCCTCCCTCTGTGACCTCATCACAGGTCCTGTGCACACACAGCAGCCATATATGTGGTGTGCGGCATGTGACCCTGACTCCTCCCCCTGTGACATCATTACAGGTCCTGTGCGCACAGAGCAGCCATATATGTGGTGCGACACGTGACCCTGACTTCTCCCCCTGTGACCTTATCACAGGTCCTGTGCGCACATGTGTAGCCCTGGTACACAATACCAGGAGGATGAGTGGAGAGGTAACAGTTAAGGGCTCTTCATGACATCACGTACACTTCTGACACACCCAGCAGGGGTGTGGAAGGGAGTGATTTAGTCAGTCAGTTTCCTGTCCTTGGACAGAGTAGACGTGTCCAGTCTGAGCCTGTTAGCAGTTCAGAAAGTGGAGGCTAGTACAGGTGGTCTAGTTCACCTCAGCCTAGTCAGAGCTGTGCCCCACTGGAAGACAGACGGAGATATCTATTAAGAGTCGAGCAAATCGAAGGGCAAAGTGGAAGGAATATTTAAAAAGTGCTTTTGGCTTGGAGAAGTCCTGCACGTTGCTACCGGTCACTGGGGACCGAAGGATCACTATTAGCTACAAGCATAGTGGTAAGAAAACCAGAGATTTACCGGACCTTAGGTCGCGGCAAACAGCCCCAAATAGTCAGTACGTAACTGGGGTCAGGGGGAGTGAAGACTTTGAGCCTGATCAGCAAGATAGGAATTCAACTCTCTCACAGGAAGGCTCCGACCACAAAACTGACTGGGCAGAACAGCTTTGGAATAGCTGGAATTATAGAGGGAACTACGCTGCAGGCTGGTTGGACTCATCATTATTGGACAGTAAAGGAGGCCCCTAACTTGCTTAACCGTTGCCTCAAAGCTCATCCTCCATCAACCCCATCAGCCTCCCTGGGACCTGCCTTACATCTTACAAGTAAAGGTATGGAAAGACGCTGACGGTGTGAGACTGAGTTATTTACTTGCATGCCTGCACAACCCTGCTTTAACTACCGACCTGAGGGAAGAGTCCCACCTGTAGGGGACCCGACATCTAGCTGCATCACCATCCCCTCAGAGCTCTACAGCAGCGCTGGTACAAATTACCAGAGACTACAGGTGGCGTCACGAACTGTATATATATTTCCCCTGTAAATATATCCCCCAACATACGCCTGACCGCCAGGGCCACAGACCGAGCCACCGCTACCTGTGACAATCCCATAGACTTCTACGAGCTCGGCTCTGAGTACCCCATTGCCCTGGTAACCCACAATTGTGGTGGCGGGTCGACACAAAAACTTGGCGTCACGAACAGGATACGAAACTTGCAGCATTGCGAGCCCTGTGTGCCTGTGGAGTGTTTTTGTGAAAAAGGACTGTTTGCTATTTTTGGCGCTAAAATCCGCCATTTTGCCGCCATATTCGCGCCCTCAGGCGCTGGAGAAGAAGGTGGGCGTACCTGAAAGAGCGCGCAAAGTCTTGGACACGCCCCGACTCTGACTCAGCGGCAGGTCCTGCAACAGGAAGTGAACGCTCTGACATCAGAGCGCCTGCGACGAAGGTCCTGTTCCCACTGCGGTGCCTGTGAAGTAGCAGCATCTGAAACCGGTAGGCTCCGTTTAACCAAGGGGGCGCTAAGATGTCACAACAACCGGCTGACAGTGCGGCCCCGGCCGGAGGCCCCAATCCCGCACCGTCTGGTATTGTAGCGCCAGATGGGGGCGCAGGCCCTGCACCCAGTCCGGTAGTCCCGATCATGCCACTAACGCTCCCATATATGCATGGGGCGAAATGGCTTCCCCAGTACAGCGGTGAGCCAGGCACATTAGCAGGCTTCAAGCGGAAGTTATGCAGCATCCTAGAAATGTACTCCATGCCTGAGAGACAAAAAGCTGCTGTGCTAATAGGGCAGCTAACTGGCGCTGCTGAGAGGGAAGTGGAGACTTGGGATACCGTTGATCAGGAGTCGGTACCTGCGATCTTCCTTAAGCTGCATGCTATATTTGAAGACCGCACAGAAACGGATCTCCGGATGGCCTTCTATCACTGTTCACAACAGCCAGGTGACAGCATCCGGGACTATGCTTGCCGACTACAGGGAGCCCTGAGAGCCCTCAAGCAAATTAACAGTTTAAATGCTATAGACGAGAATAGAATGCTGAAAGAACAATTTATACAGGGATTGAGATCCCAAGAGGAACGCAGAACTGTAAATTAGTGGTCCTTAGATCATCCGGATGCTACCTTTGATGCCCTAAAGGACATGGCAATAAAAGGGCTGCGGCCCCTGGGCAAACCTGAGGTGGCCACCCAACATCATCAGGGTGAAGTCACTCTGGAACCGGCAGTAACCCCCTGTTCCCCGTTAGTGGCCGAAGCCAAAGCGCAGATGACACCTCCTAGTGAATTGGACTGTCTGCGCTCAGAGGTGCGCCAGCTGACTAAAAATCTGGCCGCTGTGATGAGTGCCCTACAGCTGCGGAAAGAGGAGGAAGGGAAGATCTTGTTAGCTGACTGCCCAGAGGACGTTCCATGGATGCACCGGAGAAGAAAGAAGACGTCGCCCCCCCGGAGGAGGACAACGCCACCCCCAGGAGCAACCTCTGATCAACACCCTCCTCGTCGAGAGATCATCTGTTATCGCTGCAACCGGAAAGGTCATCTGTCTCCACAGTGTCCTTTAAACGGGCAGAACCTGGGTCCAAGGGCCAACACCCAGGAGAATACCCGTCAGGCCCCCTAGACTGGAACCGCAGGTATGTGGGCGGGCGACCCTACCTGTCTATTATTCTAGATGGTATTGCTGTTCCAGCATTGTTAGACACTGGGTCCCAGGTGACCCTAATACCTGATGCCCTATATACCAAGTACTGGTCAATGGACAGTCTTAAACCTCCGAGCCTTGACTTTACTGTGTATGCTTCTAATGGTCTTCCTGTAGAAGTACTCGGAACAAAATGTGTAGATGTAAAGGTGGGCAGAGAGGAGTTGAAAGACCAGGGGCTTCTGGTAGTAAAGACTGTAAATGAGGAGAACGGTTTAAATATAATTTTGGGTACTAACATTATCGGTAATTGTTTGGGAGAAGTTGTGTTCTTGCTCCAACAGCTCGCTGAGATTGCCCGACCAAGGCAGAGAGGAGTAATCCAAAGAGAGATCCGGGCCCTGGTGTGTCAGCAGCAAGCGAAGCTTACAGACGGCGAAATTGGTAATGTAAGGGTCACTGACTCGGATCCTATTGTGATACCCCCAATGAGTGAAATGATCATCTGGTGCAGGGCAGCCATAGGTCTGAGAGGACAGAATTACCAAGCTGTAGTAGAACCCCACCATTCAGAACATAGACCTACACTTATGACTGCTAGAGGAGTAGTAGAAGTGGTGAATGGAAGAGTACCGGTACGGCTTCTCAATTGGGGAGATGATGAGGTAAATTTACCCCGTTATGCAACCATTGCTAAACTTCATGCTGTTGATAATAATTCTATTCTCCCGGCTGAGTCCTTAGACTCCTGTCAAATAGCGGAGGACAATGACCCAGCAACTCAGGTGGCGGAATGGTGTCAGCAACTCCATGTTGGGACGGACACCACTCCCGCTCACCAGAAGCAAGGGGTATTACGGGTGGTGCAAGAGTACGCCCAAGTGTTTAGCAAAAATCCACTTGATTTTGGGATAATTAAGGGAGTACAACATCATATCCCTACAGGCAGTCATCCTCCCATCAAAGAGCGGTATAGGCCCATACCTCCAGCTCATTATCAGAAGGCTAAAGAAATGTTGAATGATATGAAGAAAGCCGGGGTGATAAGGGATAGTTGTAGCCCCTGGGCAGCCCCTCTAGTTCTGGTTAAAAAGAAAGATGGTAGTATGAGAATGTGTGTGGATTACAGGCAGGTGAACCGCATAACACACAAGGATGCATACCCGTTACCACGCATAGAGGAATCATTAGCTGCTCTGAAAACGGCTAATACTTTTCTACCCTTGATCTGACTAGTGGTTACTGGCAAGTGGCTGTGGCTGAGGAGGATCGTGAGAAAACGGCTTTCACCACCCCAATGGGGCTCTGTGAGTTCGACAGAATGCCGTTTGGGCTCAGCAGTGCCCCAGGAACATTTCAGAGAGTGATGGAAAATTGTCTGGGACATCTCAATTTTGAAACCGTGCTGCTATACCTAGACGACGTTATCGTGTATTCCAAGACATATGAGGACCATCTGAAACACCTGGCAGAAGTGTTTGAGTCCCTGTCCAGGTACGGGATGAAATTAAAACCCTCAAAATGCCATCTACTCAAGCAGAAGGTACAATACTTGGGGCACATCGTCAGTTCGGAAGGAGTAGCGCCGGACCCAGAGAAAGTCACCGCCATCCAGAAGTGGCCGGAGCCGAAGAACCTTAAGGAAGTGCGACAGTTCCTGGGACTAACGGGTTACTACAGAAGGTTCGTGAAAGATTACACGAAGAAGGCAGCTCCTTTACAGGACCTCCTGGTAGGACAATCCTTAAAGAGCAGAAACCCTCCCTTTAATTGGGGTAAAGAACAGGCTGAAGCATTCCAAAAGATGAAAGAGATCCTTACAGGTGATGAGATCTTAACCTATCCTGATTACAGCCAACCGTTCCTGTTGTACACCGACGCCAGTAATGAAGGGTTGGGAGCAGTTCTCAGTCAGAAGCAGAATGGTCAAGAAAAAGTCATCGCATATGCCAGCAGGAAACTCAGGCCAACTGAAAGGAATCCGGAAAATTATAGCAGCTTCAAGCTGGAGTTTCTGGCGCTGGTCTGGGCCATTACTGAAAGATTTAAGCACTATCTGGCCTCCAATAAGTTCACGGCGTACACAGACAACAACCCGTTAACGCACCTGGAAACCGCCAAGCTGGGCGCCATGGAGCAGCGTTGGATGGCTCGGTTGTCCAATTACCAGTTTACTATCAAGTACCGGGCAGGTCGAAAGAATGCTAATGCTGATGCGTTGTCCCGAATGCCGCATGACTCTGATACGGAAGAAGAATCGGACGACCTGGAGGAAATTGAGCTACCTGCGTTCCATCGAAATGGGTAGTCCACGAGCATCGAGTCCACAGAAAGCAGTATGGTGCAACATTAAATCCTTTACCCCATCACAGCTGGAAAGAGACTCAGGACAGTGATCCAGTGGTCAGCCGCATCAAGGAGTTGTTAAAACAGGAAGGCTCCTCTTTGGAAAAGGATGCACCTATGTCAGCAAAGCTCCTGTGGAACGAGAAAAGCAGGTTGTTCCTATACCGTGAGAAGTTGTGCAGGAGATACGTCAACCCCAGAACCCATGAGATGGTCTGGCAAATAGTGGTCCCCAAGGCAGACGTCCCAATGGTGTTGGAAGCATACCACGATCAAGCAGGACACTTTGGCTGGAGAAAGCTGGAGACCCTGTTGAGATGCCGGTTCTACTGGGTAGGGATGCGCAGCTCCATTGAGAGGTGGTGTCGGAACTGTGGACCCTGTGGTCTCAGAAGGAAGGACTACGGTAGTCAGAAGGCACCCCTGCAACCTATCCGGACGACTCGTCCTCTGGAGATTGTGGCCCTGGACCACGTCAAATTGTCGCCAAGTAGATCTGGATACTCATACGCCTTGACCATGGTGGACCATTACTCCAGATTTCTGGTGGTTGTTCCAGTTAAGGACCAGACCGCAGTGACGGCCGCGAAAACCTTTCAAGCAAGCTTCTGCAGACCGCATGGGTATCCGGAGCAAGTATTAACCGATCAGGGACCTGCTTTCGAAGCCGATTTATTCAAGGAATTCTGTCACATGTACGGGTGCAAGAAAATTAGAACAACACCATATCACCCTCAAACCAACGGTCTTGGCAAAAAAATGAACCATATTGTCCTTGATTTGTTGAGATCCATACCGTTGGAAGACAGGAATCGATGGCCGGATTTACTACCTGATTTGGTTGATTTGTATAACCATATACCTGTCAGTTCCACTAACTGCACTCCAGCCTATCTTATGAGAGCAAGGCCCGGAAAACTACCAATGGATCTAGAACTTGGAGTGGTAGAACCGGAGGCAGACGATGCCGTGGAAAACTGGGACATCAATCGGCAAGAGCAGTACAGAAGAGTGCAAATTTGTGTGGAGGAAAGTCTCAATAAGGCACGGGAGAAACAGGAAGATGTTTACAACAGAAATGCTCCTGCCAAGCCTTTGATGCCTGGAGAGGTAGTATTAAAAAGAAAAAGGAAGATGCACAAATTGGATAATCAGTGGGAGCAAGAACCCTACGTCATACAAGATTCTAAATATGACAACAGAAAAGTTTGTGTCGTCAGTAAGGACGGAGGAAGAACAACAACCACTGTGTCCAGAGACCATTTGAAATTGTGTCCAGAACCCTTAAAGCGTTGTGAAAAGAACCATGTCCTCAATCAAGGAGAAAGAAAGGAAGAGGTCATATGTGTAGCCCTGGTGTTAGGCACACGCAGTACCCTGGAGAGTGTGTGGCGAGACAGCAGTTTAATGCTCAATATCCATTCACTCAACATACACTAGACACACCCTTAGGGTAAGTGTAGTTACTTGTTAGGGAGTGGTCAGGGTGTATATTGGTTGAGTGATTTTAGAAGAGAGAGTTCTGTTTCCTGTCTTCGGACAGAGAGGACGTCTGGAGTCTAGCTGGAGGGAGGAAGCCATCGAGCCAGCTCATCTTCAGTTCAGAAAGTGGAGGCTAGTACAGGTGGTCTAATTCACCTCAGCCTAGTCAGAGCTGTTCCTCACCTGAATACATTGAAAGAAAGAAGAAGCTTAGTGCAGAAAGACTTCAGTCACCTGTCTAAAGGACAGTGAAAGGTTCAGAGACGTGCTCCTGCCTATTGATAACTGAGAATCTGTAACTAACTTCGTAGGAAGTGAATGAAGGAAGTGACTACCCGACTTTATGCAAGTGTGAGTGCTTATGCTACCAGCGAGGACAAGGCGAAAGGCACAGTGGAAAGTTTATTGGAAAGGTGCGTTTGGATTGAAGAAGTCCTGCACATTGCAACCGGTCACTGGGGACCGAAGGATCACTATTAGCTTCAAGCATAGTGGTAAGAAAACCAGGGATTTACCGGACCTTAGGTCGCGGCAAACAGCCCCATATAGTCAGTACGTAACTGGGGTCAGGGGAGTGAAGACTTTGAGTCAGTGCACGACAAGATAAGAATTCAGCTCTCTCGCAGGAAGGCTCCTACCACAAAACTGACTGGGCAGTACAGCTATGGATTAGCTGGAGTTATTGAGGGAACTACGCTTCAGGCTGGTTGTACTCATTGTGTTGAAAGTAAAGGAGGCCCCTAACTTGTCCAGCTGCTGTCTCAAAATACACTCTCCTTGGATCAGCCTCCCTGGGACCTGCCTGAACATCTTACAAGTAAAGGTATGGAAAGACGCTGACCGTGTGAGACTGTGTTATTTATCTGCACCCGACTTCACTAACTTCATAGACTTTGAGGGACCAGTCCCACCTGTAGGGGACCTGACATCTAGCTGCCTCACCATCCCCTCAGAGATCTACAGCAGCGCTGGTATAAATTACCAGAAGACTACAGGTGGCATCACGAACTGTATATAAATCTATCCCCTGTAAATATTCCCCCAACATACGCCAGACCGCCCGGGCCACAGACCGAGCCACAGCTACCTGTGACAAATCCCCATAGACTTCCATGGGCTCGGCTCTGAGTACCCCATTGCCCTGGTAACCCACAATTGTGGTGGCGGGTCGACACACATACACACAGATCTGGGAGATTTTCCTGCGGATTGGCCCCGACTGGGAGATGCTGTAATAGTTCCGGTGTTGCAGTTTTACCAGCCACAAGAGGAAGTTTTACCTCCAGTTGTGCCCGTGGTGCCAGTTGAGCCCGTTCAGGAGTTACCCATTCCAGCAACACCTCAACCTGTGGAATCTCAAGAAGGATCATCTGAAGCAGCGCCCCATACTATGGGATCCCCTGGTGAAGCTGACTCACACCGCCCAGCCATCAGTACGCTTGCCAGATCCATGGAAAGATTGAGGCAGTTCTATAGTTTGCCGTTACGCAGTGCAGACAGATCGCAACTTGATATACCTGAAGCTACACCACGTAGATCAGAGCGAACCACCAAAGGGAAGTTACCCATTAGATATCAGCAGTGATTATAACGAATTGATGTGAATATTGTAAAAAGTCTATATATATATATGTGTTTTCCCTATTATGTCTTATAATGGACTCAGAGGCTGAGGACTGAGCCAGCCCAAAAACTGTATCCTGTAAATAGTTGCACTAAGGTGCCTTTTAACGGTTTCACACGAAGCCTTGACTTACCTCTGAACAGAAAACCCGTGTGGTGTGGCACTGAGTGAGGTCTGCATTCGGATGTCCTGCAGCCCACCCAGGACCCACGTTGAAGGTTTGGTGCGGGTCCTTCACAAGTATATTGTCTATTTTTATGAACATGTTTATTTAATATTTGTATTTCCCTATAATGTTATTGTTCGCAACGTTTAAGACATCCTTACCTCCCGGATGGGACGAATTAATGTTTAATGTTAAATGCATAAACAAAAATGTCTCTTTATATTTTACAGCCCGGGAGTGCTGTCGTTTACCATGGGGGAATGTGTAGCCCTGGTACACAATACCAGGAGGATGAGTGGAGAGGTAACAGTTAAGGGCTCTTCATGACATCACGTACACTTCTGACACACCCAGCAGGGTGTGGAAGGGAGTGATTTAGTCAGTCAGTTTCCTGTCCTTGGACAGAGTAGACGTGTCCAGTCTGAGCCTGTTAGCAGTTCAGAAAGTGGAGGCTAGTACAGGTGGTCTAGTTCACCTCAGCCTAGTCAGAGCTGTGCCCCACTGGAAGACAGACGGAGATATCTATTAAGAGTCGAGCAAATCGAAGGGCAAAGTGGAAGGAATATTTAAAAAGTGCTTTTGGCTTGGAGAAGTCCTGCACGTTGCTACCGGTCACTGGGGACCGAAGGATCACTATTAGCTACAAGCATAGTGGTAAGAAAACCAGAGATTTACCGGACCTTAGGTCACGGCAAACAGCCCCAAATAGTCAGTACGTAACTGGGGTCAGGGGAGTGAAGACTTTGAGCCTGATCAGCAAGATAGGAATTCAACTCTCTCACAGGAAGGCTCCGACCACAAAACTGACTGGGCAGAACAGCTTTGGAATAGCTGGAATTATAGAGGGAACTACGCTGCAGGCTGGTTGGACTCATCATTATTGGACAGTAAAGGAGGCCCCTAACTTGCTTAACCGTTGCCTCAAAGCTCATCCTCCATCAACCCCATCAGCCTCCCTGGGACCTGCCTTACATCTTACAAGTAAAGGTATGGAAAGACGCTGACGGTGTGAGACTGAGTTATTTACTTGCATGCCTGCACAACCCTGCTTTAACTACCGACCTGAGGGAAGAGTCCCACCTGTAGGGGACCCGACATCTAGCTGCATCACCATCCCCTCAGAGCTCTACAGCAGCGCTGGTACAAATTACCAGAGACTACAGGTGGCGTCACGAACTGTATATATATTTCCCCTGTAAATATATCCCCCAACATACGCCTGACCGCCAGGGCCACAGACCGAGCCACCGCTACCTGTGACAATCCCATAGACTTCTACGGGCTCGGCTCTGAGTACCCCATTGCCCTGGTAACCCACAATTGTGGTGGCGGGTCCACACACACACAGCAGCCATATATGTGGTGTGTGGCATGTGACCCTGACTCCTCCCCCTGTGACCTCTTCACAGGTCCTGTGCGCGTAGAGCAGCCATATATGTGGTGCGACACGTGACCCTGACTCCTCCCCTGTGACATCATCACAGGTCCTGTGCGAGTAGAGCAGCCATATATGTGGTGCAACATGTGACCCTGACTCTTCCCGCTGTGACCTTATCACAGGTCCTGTGCGCACAGAGCAGCCATATATGTGGTGTGCGGCACGTGACCCTGACTCCTCCCCTTGTGACCTCA
>JARQOD010003734.1:0-61690 GCA_033576555.1 Oophaga sylvatica | reverse complement strand
GATGGGCGGCATGTGATGATGGGCAGGCAGTGATGATGATGGGCAGCAAAGATATGATGGGGAGGCAATGATGATTAGGGCAGACATTGATGATGATGGCAGGCAGGCACGATGATGAATGGGCAGGCATTGATGATGATGGGCAGGCATTGATGTTGATGGGCAGGCAGTGATGATGATGGGCGGGCAGTGATGATGATGGGCAGGCAGTGATGATGATGGGCAGGCATTGATGATGATGGCAGGCAGTGATGATGATGGGCAGGCATGATGATGATGGGCAGCATTGATGTTGATGGGCAGGCTTGATGATGATGGGCAGGCATTGATGTTGAGGGGCAGGCAGTGATGATGATGGGCAGGCCATTGATGATGATGGGCAGGCATTGATGTTGATGGGCAGGCAGTGATAATAATGGGCAGGCAATGATGATGATGATGGATCTTTCCACGGCCCCTTTCCTGAGCCGTAACAGTGCAGAATGCAGCACAGTGCAAGGAGAGCTCCATATTTTGTATGGAGCTTTTATATGGGGCCCAGTATCCTGTATGGAGCATTATATGGGGGATGGAGGGGTGACATCCTGCATGGGGTATATAGGGGTGATGAGGGGAAGAAAACTGGATTATGTTAACTGTACGCGAGAAAAACATGGTCTATTATTTGACGAAAAAAAAGGGAGAAAAGGATCCACATGGCCGTATTGATAAAAAATGTGTAACTTTATTTCACAGGGTTTTAAAAAAATTGTCCAGAACAATTAAAAAAACAATGCCCATTCTAACGTACGCACGTTTCTGGCCGAAGCCCTTTGTCATACAATCCTTTTTTTGTCAATTTTCTCCGATGGTCAATGATATTGGACCCATGCTGTGCTAACAAGGAGCAATGCTAGATTTAGCACACGTGAGGCTTCCCCCCCCCCCCATTTTTTTTTTTGTGCTTGTCTTTTATTTGCTTTTTTGCAGAAAAAAAGTGTGGGGAAACGGGGTCAGTGGTTGCTCTTGTCCGCTGGCCTGGCGCCTTTAGAAAGACTGAAATGGACCAGGGCTCATACCACTGAACGCCCGCTCTATCTCCCGTGGGCAACATACTACACAGACAACTCAGTTAGGGTAAAACAGTGTGGCAATGCTTTATTGAACCACAATGCCCTATAACAATCAGAACATTCCAGCAATTACCCCCAACATGGTGCACATTACAGGACCCAACCCTTCCGCTGACTCACCTGGATAACGTAGATGTACGTCAGAGCTCCCAGGGTCGATATTCCCACCTTTTGATATACATACAGAGAAAGATATTGACAAGCTAGGGGGATGACCGAGAACAGTCCATAGAGTCCGTAGAAGGCCCAAAGCCAGTTGACACTACATCACAGCTCCCAGGGGCACTATTCCACCTGTGATATACACACAGAGAAGAGATAACGACAAGCGTAGGGAGGTGACAGTCCATACAAGGGCCAAAGCCAGTGACACAAAGTCACCACCTGGCTTATCCGACCACCTCCATGGAACCAGGCGACCAGCGGGTCCCCAAAACCTGCTTTCTCCAAACATATCCATAATTCAGAGATGGTCACTGGATCAGATCTTGTCCTTCCAACTGGAGCCGACGACCCCTAGGTTGATTCCCAAGAATCATAAATCAGAGTCCTTCGTGATGATGCCATGATGAATTAGCTGCAGTCCTGTCTCTGGCCCATTGAGTCTTGTGCAGAATGGCCACTGGTGCTCTGTGTGATGAGATGAGGTCTGATCTGCTCTCTGTGTTAGGCATCGGGAGGCGGCGGTATCCGAACCTGCATCCGAGGAGTCTGTGGTCTCCCATCCAGATCCAGCCGAGGGAGATGCTGCTCAGCTTCACCATCTTTCCCAACGCCTAGCCAATACCCGAGAGGCACAAGTAGTTGCTCTGGTCTTGTTCATAGTAGCCTTAAACCTAGGTTACAGAACAGGAAAAGGCTGTTGTAAGCCAAGTCCAGAAATGCCTGCACTGAGCATGTCCGTGACATGGCAAGCCTGATTGGTGATTGATGTCACTGATCCTCTGACCTGGCACCGCCTGATGGTCACGGATGACGTCACCGATATGCGATTGACAGAAGGCTGGGGGCGGAGCTTACCCTTAAATAGCTTGTCTGTCCGTGCGCCGTCAGATCATACTATAGGTAGTTCTCATGTGTGACGCACCAGAATCTGGGCTCCACCTGCTCTTTAGATTTCGCTCTCTGGGACCTGCCGATGCCAGAGTCAGCTCGGCTAATTAGCCCATGTCCTTCAGGCAGGTTAAAGAATGCTATGCAGGTAGCCAATGTGGCAAAGGATGATATTGGAACCAATGTTATACATGAAAAAATGATAGATGTAGATTATATATATATAATCTCTATATAATAAAAATAACATGTATATAATATTGGATATAGATATACCAACTGCAATAGATAAATCTCAACACTAAGAACAGGAAGCAGTCAAAAGGTAATAAAAATTAACATTTATTGAAAAAATAGTTAAAACCGAAATAGGGCACAACGGAATGCAAACTAACAGTGTGCGCAATGTAATGGGGCCATATGAAACAAGCAGCGATAAACAAAAGGGTAGACAAAGTCAACAAATAATCACAGCATTACTGAGTGACAATATAATGCAAGGATATGAGAGCAGTATACATGCCCCTAGCAATGTAACGGTAAGTACCAGACATATAAAGCATATCCACAAGGTGGCTCATAGCAGACATAATGAAAATGTAAATCATACCCAGAAATGTGAATACGCCGCTGGACAGATGGCCGCCCCGACGCGCGTTCGGAGTTTCAAAAAAACTCCTTCCTCAGGGGGCGCATGAACACATACCGCAAAAAAGAAGCTCTATTTATCCAGAAGGTAGCGATTCACAGGCGCCGCTGCAGCACCGCCCACACCTGACAATCACCGCCGCACGCCAGAGCCGGAAAACGTGGGGCCCCACGTGGTCCGGCGTCTGACGTCACGGGAAATGACGTCAGTGCTGGAAGGCAGCAGACGGCGCATGCGTCAACAAACCTAAAGGTGGAAGCCAACACTAAAAATGGAGAATGCGGAGTATATAGATAAAACCCACAAATACATAAAGGTGGCAAAAAACAAAAAACAATGTATATATATATGTTACACAAACAATAACAAACAAAAGCATGTAAGCAAATCACAATGGAAAAATCACAGAAAAAAAACAATATATACAGCAGTAGTGATTAACAACATATTACCGCATAATAGCATAATATATAAAAAATTATATATAAAGCCAACAACTGTACACATAGGGATATACAAAAAGACCTTTTTTACAAAAATAAACAAACATGACTGCAGAAATAAACAAAAATACATAACAATATGAAAAAAATAAAGAAAAAGAATTATATTAGACGCAATTCATCCAGATGGTCCTTAATCGTAAAAAATGTCTATGGACACATAGAGAAAACAGGAATGGATAAGTAGCTTCAATCTAAAAGATAAATGGAAGATAGATTTAAAATAATTGCACAATATTAAAAACAACATTGAGCAAACCAGAAGCTGCATATTGGTGACATGAACAGGAGATTCTAAAGAAATGGGGACAAAAGAGTTGTTCTCATTTAGTCCATACGCTGGATGGTTTTAAGTGTCCAAATCCACCTTGTTTCCACCTGTGCCAGCCTTCTAGACAGATCCCCCCCACGTATATTAATAGTGAGCGCATCAATCCCCTTAACTTTAAGGAGAGAGGCATCCACACTGATGATATTCAAAAAATGGCGGGGTAAAGTTTTCAATGAAGTTACGTCGTACTTGTGGAAGCCGCGGCAATGCCGAGCACATGTTCCCTCACCCTTACTTTGAGTTGCCTTGTGGTTAATCCTATATACAATAGTCCACAGGGACAACTGGCACAATAAATCACATACCCTCGAAAGGCAGGTGATATGATGGCCGTATATCATAGCTTTTGGTGCCTGATGAATTAGTGAAAGAGGAACTGCGCTCAATATTAGGGCAACGCCACGCACCTCCCACAAGGGCACAGCCAATATTCCGTTGAAACCTGTCAAGAAAGGTCGGGGACATGTGAGACAGCATAATGGCTGGTGGTTAGATGGTCACGTAAATTTTCTAGCCCGTCTAAATGTAAAAGATGGTCTATCCGGGAGAAATTTACCCAAATTGGATCAGTTTTGAGAATGGGCCACGCCCTTTCAACAGCCCCACGCATTCTATGATGTTGCGAGTGATAGGTGGTAATAAACCTAATATCACTAGAAGTACGCAGATCTGACGAATTATGGTATAACAGCCTATTACGTGGTGAGTGTTTAGCTCTTAAATAGGCTTTTTTAATCGATCTGCGCGACTATAGCCTCTAGCGAGAAATCTTGCTTTTAATTCATCCGACCTCCTCTCAAAATCTACGTCTGTCGAACAATTACGTCGCAGTCGTAGAAACTGTCCCACAGGGATAGCCTTTACAATGTGGAAGGGTGACATGACGTGGCATGTAGAACTGTATTAGTCGATGTCTCTTTACGATATATGTCTGTCTGTATAGCACCAAGCTATCCCTCTTAATAGTTACATCCAGAAAATTAATCATTTTTGGATCCCAAACCAAAGTAAGATGTAATATTTATGTCGTTTGTCGTTCAAAGAGTGCGCACCACCACATATATATATACATTGTTTTTTGTTTTTTGCACCTTTTATGTATTTTGTGGGTTTATATCTATATACTCCCATTTCTCCATTTTTAGTGTTGGCTTCCACCTTTAGGTTTGTTGACGCATGCGCCGTCTGCTGCCTTCCAGCACTGACGTCATTTCCCGTGACGTCAGACGCCGGACCACGTGGGGCCCCACGTGTTTCCGCTCTGGGCGTGCGGCGGTGATTGTCAGGTGTGGCGGTGCTGCAGCGGCGCCTGTGAATCGCTACCTTCTGGATAAATAGAGCTTCTTTTTTTGCGGTATGTGTTCATGCCCCCCCTGAGGAAGGAGTTTTTTGAAACTCCGAAACGCGCGTCGGGGCGGCCATCTGTCCACGGCGTATTCACATTTCTGGGTATGATTTACATTTTCATTATGTCTGCTATGAGCCACCTTGTGGATATGCTTTATATGTCCTGGTACTTACCGTTACATTGCTAGGGCATGTATACTGCTCTCATATCCTTGCATTATATTGTCACTCAGTAATGCTGTGATTATTTGTTGACTTTGTCTACCCTTTTGTTTATCGCTGCTTGTTCATATGGCCCCATTACATTGCGCACACTGTTAGTTTGCATTCCCGTTGTGCCCTATTTCAGGTTTTAACTATTTTTTCAATAAATGTTAATTTTTATTACCTTTTGACTGCTTCCTGTTCTCAGTGTTGAGGTAGCCAATGTGGCACAGTCTTGCTACGAATATAGGGTAGCTATACACCCTACGAAGACTGCGGGGCGCATAACCTGGCATCGCCTGCCAAGCTGAACAGAGAGTTGCTCAGTCCGGTCTCACGCCGGCTGGTAGCACGTAACGCCTGGCGTTAGTCGCACGCACTTCCTAGCGCTGGCACGTAGCTTCTGTACAGTCAACAGGCTACGTCTATACCAGCTTGCAGCACATAGTGCAAACCTAATATCGGCAAGTGGCTTCTGTGTCATTAACAGAGCTACATCTACGCCAGTCGAGTCGATAGCACATCTCCTGTGACATTAACGGAGATAGTGCCAATCCTACATCTCCCCTAGGGTGAATTAACACAGGCGAGATCTAATGTTAGATTTCTGTTGTCAGTTTGACCCTCACACTCTAGGGGTGTTCAGCAGCAGTGACTATAAACTGCATCGCGGACCCGGTGTACGGTTTGCAATCCATTAAAAATAAAGTTGTTGCAACCGAGCGCATAACACTCTGTCTCTTGTTTTTATACCCAAGACATGAAAGCTATTTTAGAATTACCCAGTGTGCTTCAGTTCAGCCTCATAGCTTAACCCCTTCCCGACCCATGACGCCACGTAGGCGTCATGAAAACCTGTGCCAATCCGACCCATGACGCCTATGTGGCGTCATGAAAGGATCTCGTCCCTGCGGGCCGGGAGACCGGGGTCACTCAAAGGTCACCCGACCCCAGTTACAGGACCCTTTGTGCTTCACCACAGGGGGGTTGGCTTAACCCCCCCGTGGCCACGATCGCTCTGATTGGCTGTTAAAAGTGAAACAACCAATCAGAGCAATGTGTAATATTTCACCAATTTAATTGGTGAAAAATTACAATCCAGCCATGGCCGATGCTGCAATAGCATCTGCCATGGCTGGAGACCGAGCCCTGACCCCCCCCACACCGAGTCACGGCGGTGATCGGCCGCCGCCACCGAAAGATGGCAGCGATCGGTCACCGCCGTCACTTACAGCTCCCCTCCTCTTTTGGGCCACTGCCCCCACTTCCTATCCCCCCCCCCAGCCTTCCGACCCCCCTACTCACCTCTCCATCCACCGATGTCCCACGATCGGGCCCGGCGTCCGCCCGGGCCTCTTCATGGGCGCCGCCATATTGGAAAATGGCGGGGGCATGCGCAGTGCGCCCGCCGGCCGGCGCATGCGCAGTGCGCCCCCCAGTGTTCAAAAATTTATTTTGATCACTGTGATAAACTGTCACAGTGATCAAAATAAAAAAAAGTAAATGAACCCCCCCCTTTATCATAGGTAGGGACAAATAAAAAAAATAAAGAATTTTTTTTTTTTCCTAGCGGATTTTGCTGCTGATCCGCAGCTGATTTTGCTGCGGATCCGCGCGGATATCGCTGCTTATCCGCGGCGGATTTCGCTGCTGATCCGCGGCGGATTTCGCTGCTGATCCGGCGGATTTCGCTGCTGATCCCGGCGGACTTCGCTGCTGATCCGCGGTGGACATCGCTGCTGATCCGCGGCGGATTTCGCTGCGGATCCGCTGCGGATTTCGCTGCTGATCGGCAGCGGATTTCGCTGCTGATCCGCGGCGGATTTCGCTGCTGATCGGCGGCGGTTTTCGCTGCTGATCGGCGGCGGATTTCGCTGCTGATCCGCGGCGGATTTCGCTGCTGATCCGCGGCGGATTTCGCTGCTGATCCGCGGCGGACTTCGCTGCTGATCCGCGGCGGACATCGCTGCTGATCCGCGGCGGATTTCGCTGCGGATCCGCGGCGGATTTCGCTGCGGATCCGCGGCGGATTTCGCTGCGGATCCGCGACTGATTTCGCTGCGGATCCGCGACTGATTTCGCTGCGGATCCGCGGCGGATTTCGCTGCGGATCCCGCGGATTTCGCTGCGATCCGCGGGGGATTTCGCTGCTGATCCGCGGCGGATTTCGCTGCTGATCCGCGGCGGATTTCGCTGCTGATCCGCGGCGGATTTCGCTGCTGATCCGCGCGGATTTCGCTGCGGATCCGCGGCGGATTTCGCTGCTGATCCGCGGCGGATTTCGCTGCTGATCCGCGGCGGATTTCGCTGCTGATCCGCGGCGGATTTCGCTGCTGATCCGCGGCGGATTTCGCTGCTGATCCGCGACTGATTTTGCTGCTGATCCGCGGCTGATTATCTGCTGATTCATCTGCGCTAGGGGGTATAGCATAACGCGATCGCGTTATGCTATACCGTTACCAGCCGGTCAACGCTACGTGTTGAACGGGCTGGTAAAATGCAATATGAACCCAGCCTTAGGGTTAGAACTAGGTTAGGGTTAGCATTAGGGCTAAGGTTAGAATTACGGTTAGGGTTGGAATTTGGGTTAGGGTTGGAATTAGGGTTAGGTTTGGAATTAGGGTTAGGCTTGTAGTTAGGTTTATGGTTAGAGTTGGGATTAGGTTAGGGGTGTGTTGGGTTAGGGTTATGATTAGGGTTTGTATTAGGGTTAGGTGTGTGTAGGCGTTAGGGGTGTGTTGGGGTTAGGGTTGGAGTTAGAATTGAGGGGTTTCCACTATTTAGGCACATCAGGGGGTCTCCATACGCGACATGGCGCCACCATTGATTCCTGCAAATTTTGCGTTCAAAAAGTCAAACAGTGCTCCCTTTATTCCAAGCCCCGACGTATGCCCAAACAGTGGTTTATCCCCACATATGAGGTATCAGCGTACTCGGGAAAAATTGCACAACAACTTTGGGGGTTCTAATTTCTCCTGTTAACATTGGAAAAAAAATTGGGGACTAAAAATTATTTTTGTGGAAAAAAAATGATTTTATATTTCACGGCTCTGCGTTATAAACTTCTGTGAAGGACTTGGAGATTCAAAGTGCTCACCACACATCTAGAGGAGTTCCTTGGGGATCTAGTTTCCAAAATGGGTCACTTGTGGGGAGTTTCTACTGTTTAGGCACATCAGTGACTCTGCAAACGTAACATGATGCCCGAAGACCATTCCATCAAGTGGGCATTTCAAAAGGTCACTACTTCCCATCCGAGCCCCGACGTGTGCCCATACAGTAGTTTTCTCCCACATATGGGATATCAGCATACTCAGGACAAATTGACAACTTTTGGGTCTAATTTCTCATGTTACCTTTGCAAAAATAAAAAAATTGGGGACTAAAAGATCCTGATTGTGGAAAAAATATGATTTTTTTATTTTCATGCCCGGGCGTTATAAACTTCTGTGTAGCCCTTGGGGGTTCAAAGTGCTCACCACACATCTAGATAAGTTCTTTGCGGTGTCTAGTTTCCAAAATGGGGTCACTTGTGGGGATTTCTACTGTTTAGGCGCATCAGGGGCTCTGCAAACGTAACAAGATGCCCGCAGACCATCCATCAAGTTGGCATTTCAAAGCGTCACTACATCCCTTCCGAGCCCTGACGTGTGCCCAAACAGTGGTTCCCCCCCCACATATGGGGTACTAGCGTACTCAGGACAAACTGGACAACAACTTTTGGGGTCCAATTTCTCCTGTAACCATTGTGAAAATAAAAAATAGTGGGCTAAAAAATCATTTTTTGAGAAAAAAAAATGATATTTATTTTCACGGCTCTGCTTATAAACTTCTGTAAAGCACCTGGGGGTTCAAAGTGCTCACTATGCATCTAGATAAGTTCCTTAGGGCGTCTAGTTTCCAAAATGGGGTCACTTGTGGGGGAGCTCCAATGTTTAGGCACACAGGAACTCTCCAAATGCGACATGGCAAACCGCTAAATATTCCAGCATATTTTCTATTCAAAAAAGTCAAATGGCGCTCCTTCCCTTCTGAGCCCTGCCGTGCGCCCAAACAGTGGTTTATGATCACAAATGAGGTATCTGTGTACTCAGGAGAAATTGCCCAACAAATTTAGAATCCAATTTATACTGTTGCCCATGTGAAAATGAAAAAAACTGAGGCTAAAAGAAAATTTTTGTGAAAAAAAAGTACTTTCTTTTTTTTACGGATCAATTTGTGAAGCACCTGGGGGTTTCAAAGTGCTCACTATGCATCTAGATAAGTTCCTTAGGGGTCTAGTTTCCAAAATGGGGTCACTTGTGGGGGAGCTCCAATTTAGGCACACAGGGACTCTCCAAATGCGACATGGCAACCGCTAAATATTCCAGCATATTTTCCATTCAAAAAGTCAAATGGCGCTCCTTCCCTTCTGAGCCCTGCCGTGCGCCCAAACAGTGGTTTATGACCACATATGAGGTATCTGTGTACTCAGGAGAAATTGCCCAACAAATTTTAGGATCCATTTATACTGTTGCCCATGTGGGAAAAAGAAAAAAACTGAGGCTAAAAGAAAATTTTTGTGAAAAAAAAGTACTTTCTTTTTTTTACGGATCAATTTGTGAAGCACCTGGGGGTTCAAAGTGCTCACTATGCATCTAGATAAGTTTCTTAGGGGGGGCTAGTTTCCAAAATGGGGTCACTTGTGGGGGAGCTCCAATGTTTAGGCACACAGGGACTCTCCAAATGCGACATGGCAACCGCTAAATATTCCAGCATATTTTCTATTCAAAAAGTCAAATGGCGCTCTTCCCTTTGACCCTGCCGTGCGCCCAAACAGTGGTTTATGACCACATATGAGGTATCTGTGTACTCAGGAGAAATTGCCCAACAAATTTTAGGATCCAATTTATACTGTTGCCCATGTGAAAATGAAAAAACTGAGGCTAAAAGAAAATTTTTGTGAAAAAAAGTACTTTCTTTTTTTTACGGATCAATTTGTGAAGCACCTGGGGTTCAAAGTGCTCACTATGCATCTAGATAAGTTCCTTAGGGGGTCTAGTTTCCAAAATGGGGTCACTTGTGGGGGAGCTCCAATGTTTAGGCACACAGGGACTCTCCAAATGCGACATGGCAACCGCTAAATATTCCACATATTTTCCATTCAAAAAGTCAAATGGCGCTGCTTCCCTTCTGAGCCTGCCATGCCCCAAACAGTGGTTTATGACCACATATGAGGTATCTGTGTACTCAGGAGAAATTGCCCAACAAATTTTAGGATCCAATTTATACTGTTGCCCATGTGAAAATGAAAAAACTGAGGCTAAAAGAAAATTTTTGTGAAAAAAAAGTACTTTCTTTTTTTTACAGATCAATTTGTGAAGCACCTGGGGGTTCAAAATGATCACTATGCATCTAGATAAGTTCCTTAGGGGTCTAGTTTCCAAAATGGGGTCACTTGTGGGGAGCTCCAATGTTTAGGCACACAGGGACTCTCCAAATGCACATGGCAACTGCTAAATATTCCAGCATATTTTCCATTCAAAAAGTCAAATGGCGCTGCTTCCCTTCTGAGCCCTGCCATGCGCCCAAACAGTGGTTTGATGACCACAATGAGGTATCTGTGTACTCAGGAGAAATTGCCCAACAAATTTTAGGATCCAATTTATACTGTTGCCCATGTGAAAATGAAAAAACTGAGGCTAAAAGAAAATTTTTGTGAAAAAAAGTACTTTCTTTTTTTTACGATCAATTTGTGAAGCACCTGGGGGTTCAAAATGATCACTATGCATCTAGATAAGTTCCTTAGGGGGTCTAGTTTCCAAAATGGGGTCACTTGTGGGGAGCTCCAATGTTTAGGCACACAGGGACTCTCCAAATGTGACATGGCAACCGCTAAATATTCCAGCATATTTTCCATTCAAAAGTCAAATGGGGCTCCTTCCCTTCTGAGCCCTGCCGTGCGCCCATACAGTGGTTTATGACCACATATGAGGTATCTGTGTACTCAGGACAAATTGCCCAACAAATTTTAGGATCCATTTTATCCTGATGCCCATGTAAAAATGAAAAAATTGATGCTAAAAGAAAATTTTTGTTGGAAAAATTAAAATGTCCATTTTTTCCTTCCACGTTGCTTTAGTTCCTGTGAAGCACCTGAAGGGTTAATAATCTTCTTGAATGTAGTTTGAGTAGCTTGAGGGGTGCAGTTTTTAAAAGGTGTCACTTTTGGGTATTTTCTGCCATATGGGACCCCTCAAAGTGACTTCAAATGTGAGGTGGTCCTAAAAAAAAATGGTTTTGTAAATTTTGCTGTAAAAATGAGAAATCGCTGGTCAACTTTTAACCCTTATAACTTCCTAACAAAAAAAAATGTTGTTCCCAAAATTGTGCTGATGTAAAGTAGACATGTGGGAAATGTTATTTATTAACTATTTTGTGTCACATAACTCTCTAGTTTAACAGAATAAAAATTAAAAATTTGAAAATTACAAAATTTTCAAAATTTTCACCAAATTTCCATTTTTTTCACAAATAAACGCAAAAATTATCGACTTAAATTACCACTAACATGAAGCCCAATATGTCACGAAAAAACAATCTCAGAATCGCTAGGATCCGTTGAAGCGTTCCTGAATTATTACCTCATAAAGGGACACTGGTCAGAATTGCAAAAAATGGCAAGGTCTTTAAGGTCAAAATAGGCTGGGTCATGAAGGGGTTAAAACTGGTTATAGAGTACAATACACAATTAGCATATCAGCTCACAATAAACACAGATAAAAACACACTATGTACAAGTCCATATTACAGAAAATTATGATTCAATCTGGTTTCTTCACAAAAAGCATCACTTCTGTTGGGCTTTATGGGCTGAAAGACGAGCAAGTTTTATGTTTACTGTGAATTGAGACCTGCAAATTTTGAATCTAAGTCTTCACTTAACATTTTTTGCTAACATTCCACAATAGGTAATACCATCTTAAAGGGAATCTGTCACCCCATGGAACACTTAAGCTCTTACTATGGCATACAGGTAATAGACTAGTCTTATCTGTATGCCTCATAGCTGTAGATAGTAGATGTTACTACCACTCAGTGGCAGCAGATGGTAAGTGGGGGCCTTGTTACCCATTTTGCATTGGGGATCAAGAGCTTCTTCCTCTATGGAAAATCTTGAGGTCCCCTTTTACATCATTTTATCTGAGGTCATTCATCATGCGGTGATTGGATTGAGACAGTTTGATTAATTTACCATGGAGATAATATAACATGAGGTCTTATTTATTAGACAAGACAAATTATAAGAAGCGTTGATGGATCTTCCCGTTAATCACTTCCAGAGACATGCGCAGAGGACACCGTATATTGTGTTTGATAAAGCTCATCTCTAAATCATTCCAGGCTTGTAAATACCTGTCATTAATAAACTAAAAAAAGCAGAATTTGTCCAGCGAAACACAAGACTAGAGCGCAATGAATAATTCAGAGAAGAAAGGTCTACAAAGACAGCATATTTAAGGGAGCAATCTGTGTACACATCAGCATTATCCTTCTCAGTCTTTGGATTCATTGAATTACAAATTTTTTTGCCTTTAATAGCAGATAAATTATGGTAATATGTATAATATAGGTGGATAAGATGATCGATGGATAAGTGTTATGGGCTCTCCTAGTAAGGAGATTTGCTAAACAGTAGGTCTTGGTTGAGCAACTTGGACAGAAGCTTTGACAAAGCAGAGCAGGAGAGCAGGCAATCAAGGTGCTTGTTGTAATAGTACAGATGTCCTACTCAACTTTGCTGTTCCTGTTTGCTATCACGCACCTTTTTGCACCAGATTTGTCTGTTTCAGCACCTTGGAATAGCAGAGAAATGTTTAGGGTGCAGACCGCACAAGAAAAGGCAGAGGTGAGTTGAAAGACGAGGCTGGATGCTAGATGGCATTCAGAAAAAGCTTAATAGGGCAACTGACTGTAGAAGAGCTAAGTGGGAAGTGTGACTTGATCCTAGAAAGCATGTCATAGCAATTTTCACTGCTACCTAAAAACTAGAGGTGCACATTAAAAGGCTTTTGGATCATGAAATCAGAGGTACATGCTAAGTTAGCATTGTTACCTGGCACAGATTAACACTAAGGGAGCTGGCCGTATGAAGGGAAAAAGCAGAGCCCAGGAGCCCAGGGCTGGAGAAGGGACAGGTGAGTAATAGAGATGAAAGAATATTTCAATGTTTGGTTCAGATTACTATCGTCGAATTTGCATTATTCGCCTATTAATTTGTCAAATATTCACCGAACATAACCAAACTTCATTCAGGTCAGTGGGAGGCAAAAACAAACACATGAACAACACCTTATAACGGTCCCAAATGCTGACAAAACATATCAAATTATCAAATGAGGGACAGACACCAGGAAAGTGGACTCAGTTCACCCACAGTACACATTTTAGCATGGCACTGCAGCAATCAGCCAGACATTAGGTATCGGGGTCTGGGACAGCATTTATGGCTTTCAATTGAACGTCACAGTAAGACGAGGTGGGTGAGGGATCATTGTAGACCCCCTTTCCTGGGAGCCCTGACACCACATGCAACACCTCTACCTACTTTCATGCTCAGCCACACTCAAGTGGCACAAATATCAGTGTTGTAGACTACCATTGTCAGAAAAATTTAAGGATAGTAACACGGGTTGTTGAGTCCAAGGCACTGGAGGCCTGACGTTCTTGGAGGCCTACTGCTACAGGCAACATGCATGAAGGAGACCCAACCAGGAATGTTCACATTTCCAAAAATTACTGGCAGACACCACAAAAGTGGCATCAATTTCACCAGAGTAGAAATAGTATAATAGGGACCGACAAGTCTTCCACTACACCCAGTCCAATGTTGGACACCCAATCAGGAGTGTTCACATTTAAACAAATGAGGACCTGACACCACCGAAGTGAAATAACTGTCACGAGTAGTGATGAGCGAACGTGCTCGCCACTATCGTTACTTGCCCGAGTATCACGGTACTCAGTGTACTCGGCGAGCACCGTACATTTCTGGGATTACTCAGCGGGAACTCGGGTCTCCACCCAGAGACTCAATCACCATGCAGGGATTGTCTGCCAGGCACTGATAAGCCACAGCCATCTTTGTTGTGGACTTGCAGTGATTGGCTGGCCGCACAGCATCATCAGGGGTATAAGAGACCAGACTCTGCCCTGCTCGGCGCCTTCAGCTCCGGATTTAGATAGTGTAGGGAGAGCTGCTGCCGAGATAGGGTCAGATTTGGGGATTTATTAGTCAGTGTGGGGTCTACCATCCTAAAGTACTCAAATCCAGCTAAACCAACAGTCCTTCTAAAGACTAATTCCGGAGTATATAGGTTGCAGTGTTAGGTAGGCAGGGGATTGTACGTCGCTCTATACATATCAGTGCAAGGCCTGCAGGCAATGTATGTGTGTATATAGATATCAGTGCATACATCAAGAGGGTCCATTCCCTTACTGTCTGCTGTCGCTGCTACCTATAGGCTATATTGACCGTATATACCTAGCCCCAGGTCTAATTGGCTAGGAAAAAATTTTTGGCCAGGTTAATAGAGCTTATTTTATTGCAAAGCAATCTAGAGCTCTTTTTTTTCTCCAATTGCTTTTTGACACTGCACAATACAGACAGATCCTTTTCCTAGCACAGCATGAAAATCCAGCAATTTTAAAGGGTCCCAAAAATCACTTTTGAGTGCGCAGAAAAATCTTTCATTTTTATGTGGTACGGTAGAGTAGAATTTTTTTTGCGTGTCTAACACAATTTCTTGACACCATTTTGCTGAATCCCAAAAAAAAATACATACAGGCCACATATTTTACAGTGTGGTATATCTGTGACACGCCTCATCCATCCGTGGGCTAAAAATGTGGGCATTTTAGGCCTAATTTCCATTTTTTTTGCTGTCTGTCATTCTAGTTATATACAGCAATATTTTGCATTTTTTCAAAAAAGAGGCCACATATTTGTCAGTGTGGTATCTCCATGCCAGCTCATATATCTGCGTGCTCCAAGTTTGGCCATTTTAGGCCGCTATTCCAGTGTTTTCCTGTGTGTCACTCTAGTTATATACAGCACTATTTAGCATAAAAAAGAAAAAACTACAGGCCACATATTTGTCACTGTGTCTTATTTCCATGCCAGGCCTCATATATCTGCGTTGTCCAAGTTTGGCCATTTTAGGTCGGTATTCCATTGTTTTCCTGTATGTCACTCTTCTTATATACAGCACTATTTAGCATAAAAAGAAAAAAATACAGGCCACATATTTGTCAGCGTGGTATCTCCGTGCCAGCTCATATACCTGCGTGCTCCAAGTTTGGCCACTTTAGGCCGGTATTAGAGTTTTTTACTGTGTGTCACTGTAGTTGTATACAGCACTATTTAGCATAAAAAGGAAAAAAATACAGGCCACATATTTGGCAGTGTGGTATCTCCGTGCCAGGCCTCATATATCTGGGTTGTCCAAGTTTGGCCATTTTATGCCGGACTTCCATTGTTTTCCTGTGTGTCAGTCTAGTTATATAAAGCACTATTTAGCATAAAAAAAACAGGCCACATATTTGGCATTGTGGTATCTCCGTGCCGACTCATATATCTGCGTGCTCCAAGTTTGGCCATTTTAGGCCGCTATTCCAGTGTTTTCTTGTGTGTCACTGTAGTTATCTACAGCACTATTTAGCATAAAAAAGAAAAAAATACAGGCCACATGTTTGTCAGTGTGGTATCTCCGTGCCAGGCCTCATATATCTGCGTTGTCCAAGTTTGGCCATTTTAGCCCGGTAATCCATTGTTTTTCCTGTCTATCACTCTACTTATATACAGCACTATTTAGCATAGAAAAGAAAAAAATACAGCCACATATTTGGCAGTGTGGTATCTCCGTGCCAGCTCATATATCTGCGTGCTCCAAGTTTGGCCATTTTAGGCCGCTATTCCAGTGTTTTCTTGTGTGTCACTGTAGTTATCTACAGCACTATTTAGCATAAAAAACAAAAAAATACAGGCCACATTTTTGGCAGTGTAGTATCTTTGTGCCAGCTCATATATCTGCGTGCTCCAAGTTTGGCCACTTTAGGCCGGTATTCGAGTTTTTTACTCTGTGTCACTCTAGTTATATACAGCACTATTTAGCATAAAAAAAGAAAAAAAAAAACAGGCCACATATTTGGCAGTGTGGTATCTCCGTGCCAGCTCATATATCTGCGTGCTCCAAGTTTGGCCATTTTAGGCCGCTATTCCAGTGTTTTCCTGTGTGTCACTCTAGTTATATACAGCACTATTTAGCATAAAAAAGAAAAAACTACAGGCCACATATTTGTCACTGTGTCTTATTTCCATGCCAGGCCTCATATATCTGCGTTGTCCAAGTTTGGCCATTTTAGGTCGGTATTCCATTGTTTTCCTGTATGTCACTCTTCTTATATACAGCACTATTTAGCATAAAAAGAAAAAAATACAGGCCACATATTTGTCAGCGTGGTATCTCCGTGCCAGCTCATATACCTGCGTGCTCCAAGTTTGGCCACTTTAGGCCGGTATTAGAGTTTTTTACTGTGTGTCAGTGTAGTTGTATACAGCACTATTTAGCATAAAAAGGAAAAAAATACAGGCCACATATTTGGCAGTGTGGTATCTCCGTGCCAGGCCTCATATATCTGGGTTGTCCAAGTTTGGCCATTTTATGCCGGACTTCCATTGTTTTCCTGTGTGTCAGTCTAGTTATATAAAGCACTATTTAGCATAAAAAAAAACAGGCCACATATTTGGCATTGTGGTATCTCCGTGCCGGCTCATATATCTGCGTGCTCCAAGTTTGGCCATTTTAGGCCGCTATTCCAATGTTTTCTTGTGTGTCACTGTAGTTATCTACAGCACTATTTAGCATAAAAAAGAAAAAAATACAGGCCACATGTTTGTCAGTGTGGTATCTCCGTGCCAGGCCTCATATATCTGCGTTGTCCAAGTTTGGCCATTTTAGCCCGGTAATCCATTGTTTTTCCTGTCTATCACTCTACTTATATACAGCACTATTTAGCATAGAAAAGAAAAAAATACAGGCCACATATTTGGCAGTGTGGTATCTCCGTGCCAGCTCATATATCTGCGTGCTCCAAGTTTGGCCATTTTAGGCCGCTATTCCAGTGTTTTCTTGTGTGTCACTGTAGTTATCTACGGCACTATTTAGCATAAAAAACAAAAAAATACAGGCCACATTTTTGGCAGTGTAGTATCTTTGTGCCAGCTCATATATCTGCGTGCTCCAAGTTTGGCCACTTTAGGCCGGTTTTCAAGTTTTTTACTCTGTGTCACTCTAGTTATATACAGCACTATTTAGCATAAAAAAAAGAAAAAAAAAAAACAGGCCACATATTTGGCAGTGTGGTATCTCCGTGCCAGCTCATATATCTGCGTGCTCCAAGTTTGGCCATTTTAGGCCGCTATTCCAGTGTTTTCCTGTGAGTCACTGTAGTTATATACAGCACTATTTACCATAAAAAAGCAAAAAATACAGGCCACATATTTGTCAGTGTGGTATCTCAGTAACAGGCCTCATTTATGTGTGCAAAAAAATTGGCCATTTTAGGCCTACATATTCTAGTGTTTTTGCCATCTGTTACCATACTTATTGACACAAATTTGAAAAGCCAAAAAACAGTCTAGATAGGTAAAAGTGTGGCTTTCCCGCACACGTATCACATACAAGTTCGCTCCCAATTCAGCCATTTGTAGTGAACGTGTATAATATTCTAGTCCATTTACAATGAGCAAGGCGCGTGGCTAGGGTCGGGGAAGTGGATGTGATGGTGATGGTGCATGCCGAAGCTGAGGCCGTGGGCAAGCTGAAATTGAGCCACCAAAAACACTCACATCTTCTCGCTGGACCTTTGTGTCCGAATTTCTAGGGGACCGCAACAAGACAGCACTATTGAAGCCCGAGCAGTGTGAAAAGGTTG
Organism: Oophaga sylvatica; assembly: GCA_033576555.1. NCBI lineage: Eukaryota > Metazoa > Chordata > Amphibia > Anura > Dendrobatidae > Oophaga > Oophaga sylvatica. The sequence goes on along the minus strand of JARQOD010003734.1, from coordinate 43,516 downwards.
TTGGTTGGATAGCGGATAATACTTATACTTACAGTTACTTATCCACCACCACCAGCACCCTGTCTTCCACACGGTCAAGTCAGAGTAGCCGTGAATCTGGACCGCATATTCCTCACAATGATCCTCCGTCCTACCACCATGCTGAGTGCCCTGAGACAACTGATCTCACACTCGGATACTCCGAAGAGCTGTTAAATTTTCCAATTGTAAATTCGTGCCTCTCGCCTGGTCCACTTGAAGCAGGACAAGATGATATCCCATGTAGCGATGCACAAATATTTGAGCAGCCACGGTCACAAGAGTTGGACGATGATGAGACACAATTGCCGGAAAGTCAGAAGGAGGACCAGAGTGCGGAAGAGGAAGATGAGGTGGTGGATGATACAGTAACTGACCCAACCTGGCAGGACGATATGCAGAGCAAGGACAGCAGCACACAGGGGAGGTAGGCACCCCTTCAGGCAGGAAGAAGCAGTGTGGTGGCTCCAGACAGAAGGCATTCAACCGTTCCCCGTAACACTAACTCCGCCAATAACCCTAAACAGGCCATTTGCAACACCTGTCATGCCAGCATAAGGCAGGGGTAGCAAAACTACCAGCCTTACCACCACCAGCATGATCAGGCACATGGCAGCAAAGCACCCGACTTCGTGGGCCCAACCCTAGGCTCCAGGAACAGTGTCTGCAGGTGATACTGAGTCGCACAACACGTACGGGTACCAGGGCTTATGGGGTACTCGGCACCGAGCCCGTTGAAGTCTATGGGGAATGTCACAAGTAGCACAGCTCGGTCCGTTGCCCTGGGCGCTCATTCAAAGGGGGATATTTACAGGGGATTGTAGTAATAGTTCGTGACGCCACCTGTGGTTTCTGATCAGGATGACCAGCGCTGCAGGGTAAATCCTCAGAGGGGGTGTTACTGGGCAGCAAGATGTTAAGTCTTCCACAGGTAAGACTAGTCCCTCTAAGTATATGGCGGTGCAGGCAATAAGTCAGACACACACAAGTCAGTCTCTTTCCATACCTTTACTGGTGGTATTTGCAGGTATGTCCCGGGAAGCTGCTCAGGGTGGAGGATGCACATCCAGGTAATCACCGAGTAGGTTTAAGGCCTCCTTTCTCTTTATGTGTGAGTTTCCAACCTGCATAAAGCTGAGTTCAACTCTGTGTGTAACAGCTATGCCCGGCTGACATTGTGGTGAAGCCTTCTTTTGGCAAGAACTAAGCCTTTATATGCAGCGTCCCGCTAGGCTCCTGTTCTCCCTGACCCCGGTTACGTATCAGCACAATAGGGCCCCTCTGCGACTTGAAGTCCAGCAGGGATTCCGGTTTTCTCTCACTAGCCGTGAAGGAACTAGCAAGGCTTCGGACCCGGCGTCCGGTTTAAGCAGAGTGGAAGCAGCAAATGTTGCTATAACGCCTCGGTCACTCTCTCCTTTGGTCACCACTCACCCGTCGCCCTACTCTCACCCTTAACATAAGCACGGGTAGCAGTAGGTGTAGTCGTCAGCTTCCTTCCTTCCACAGCTCACTGACCGTTTCTCAGTTAACTCGTTGTTATAATAACTGTAGTCCCCTTCCTTCTTTTCCTTCATAGACTCTGTCCAAAGCAGCTTTCAGGACCTTCCGTCAGACTGAATACTAGCCCGCTCCGAGAGTCACTTTCCACGTTCTTTGGGTACTAACAGTCAGTATGTTCTGAGATAACAGTTCGCCTTCTTCTCTCTGTCTCATCTGACAGGAAATCTCCGTCTGTCTGGCTAGAATGACTCACTCCTGAATCACCCAAGACTTGTCTGTCTCTCCTCTCTCTAGCTTAGACTCTCGACTGGAAAGACCTCCAGTCTGGAATGACCTCACTGCTACGTCTCCCACACCCTTAAATAGTCTAAGGTTCCCTCTGGTGGCAATACTGGGAAGTGTGAGTGAATATCAGGTTTTTGTAATTACCTTTCTGTGCATTCTCCAGGAAACATGTGTACCAAGCGCAGCTGGGCCACACATCCCCCCCTAGTTATCGTCAGCACTCCCGGGCTGAAATAGGAAAACAATTTTTATAATATCATCAACAACATAACTCTTCCCTTGCGGGAGGTAAGGACACTTTAACGTTACATTGTGTACAAATTGCAAATAGAAACATATCAAATATACTTTCTCAGTGCAAATAAATACAATATTCTTGTGGAGAACCCGCACCAAAAACCTCCCACGTGGGTCCTGGGTGGGCTGCAGGACTTCGTTGCTGCAGACCTCACTCAAGGCCACACCATACAGGTTTTTCTTCTGAGGTAGCATGGCTTTATGTAAAACCAAGATGGGGCACCGAAGTGCTCACTATTTACAACTAAAGTTCTGTGCTGCAAGAGTCCTCAGCACACAGTCCTTAGCATAAGAACATTCCTAGAAAATCACATTTCTATCATATCACATTAATACTTGGTTACTCATTACCCAACTGGGGTATTCTACTTCAAATTATGCAAACATCATCACATATTATCAACATTCAATAAAGTGCAAATCTTCATAACTTTTTACAGTTGCAGTAAACCCTGTCTGGGTCCTACTGTTCTTCTTTGTAAATTGTGATTACTTCTTCCATACCTGGGGCTGGAAGTATGCGGTGCGCTCTGGAGCGCATCACCAGAATATCATGTCCTGCTACCTGTGTCTGAGTAGCCACAGTTCTTGTTTCACTTTTGCAACTTGTTGGAGGCCTTACAGGTGCCCCTTCTGAATACAGATTTAGCTCACTTGAGAACGCACTAGCCTGTTGCGTTGCAGCATAAGATGCTGGACAGGATGCAGGCGTGCGCAGTGGTGCAGGGCAGGATGCGGACGTGCGCAATGATGCAGGTACGCGGCCAGGTGCTGATGGGGTTGTGACTTGGGATGCTGAGATACGGGGTATATTTCTGGCTTCAGGGATGGGGCCGCTGACTCGGAGGACATTCAGGGCATACCACCCCTTAAGACCCCAGTGTCGCGTGTAGGTGACAATATTCCCTATCAAGAGATCCCTTCCCGGGTGCCCCTCTGGCAGGTGAGACTCCGCATCGCAGCAATGAACAAAGATCTCTGGGGAGAACCGGGCTCGCTTATGTAACCCCAAACTCCTCGGGCCTTCGAGGCACACACCATCCCCTGGCGCCGCGGTTCCCGGAGCGTACCTTATCTCGCCTGACGTTTTCCTTATCAGCGAGAGACTCTTCCTGGTACCTCCGGCGAAACTGCTGCACCTCTCTCTGCTCCTGCTGCTGCCGCTGCTCCTGCTCCCGGCGTCGCCACTCGTTCTCCATCTGGGCGGCGTATTCCACGTCGTCCAGGTACTCCATCTCCTCCCAGTCGATCTCCATCATGGACGGCTGGGTTTCCTCCGGCGTCCCTACCGGGGGACTGCATTCCGCTGCGGCCTCCAGGCCTGGCTGGCACTCCGGTGCGGGCAGGGCCTCCTCAGCCTCCTTCCCTCTCGCCGCGTCCCCGGCGGAGTCAGGATCAGCACTTTTGGGGCCGGCCTCCGGTGGTTCATCAGCCTCAGGCATCGGTGGCGCAGGTAACGGTTGTGAATCCAGGGGGGAGAGCATCGCGTCCCACAGCAGCCGCTGTTTCAGGGCACGACAGCTCTTCTCTATCACCTCCGTCTCTGCGCGGTGTCGGGCTATAACCTCCAGCACCGCATCCACCTCCTCCACTTTCTGCATTCTTCGGTCGGTCTCCCGACCTGGGACGGTTCAGGCACAGGCAGTAGCTCTTCAGGGGAACGGGGTCTGCGCACCACCGTTCCTCCACACAGCGTCTCCTGTCCTTCCGCCATCTCACTCCAGGCCAGACTGTGTGTTGCATCTGGAACAATCTGGTCTCTTCCGTGGAGGCTGGACTTTCGCTTTCTCTTCCTGGCATAGAGGATGTAGAGGAGGCGGATCTCCCTTGCAGTGGGGCAGGCTCTCACATTGTAATAGCATTTAGACAGGGCGCCCATTGCTTTCGCGCCACAGGGGGGGTACGCCCACGAGGCATGTCCACCTTCTTCACCAGCGCCTCAGGGCGCGAATATGGCGGCAAAATGGCGGAAAATGGCGCCAAAAATCACAAAAACTGCACACAGTCTTTTTGCACAAAACAGTCCACTTTAGGCACACAGGACTCACAGTTAGGCTTCATATCCTGTTTGTGACGCCAAAAGATGAGTCGCACAACACGTACGGGTACCAGGGCTTATGGGGTACTCGGCACCGAGCCCGTTGAAGTCTATGGGGAATGTCACAAGTAGCACAGCTCGGTCCGTTGCCCTGGGCGCTCATTCAATGGGGGATATTTACAGGGGATTGTAGTAATAGTTTGTGACGTCACTTGTGGTTTCTGATCAGGATGACCAGCGCTGCAGGGTAAATCCTCAGAGGGGGTGTTACTGGGCAGCAAGATGTTAAGTCTTCCACAGGTAAGACTAGTCCCTCTAAGTATATGGCGGTGCAGGGTGCAGGCAATAAGTCAGACACACACAAGTCAGTCTCTTTCCATACCTTTACTGGTGGTATTTGCAGGTATGTCCCGGGAAGCTGCTCAGGGTGGAGGATGCACATCCAGGTAATCACCGGGTAGGTTTAAGGCCTCCTTTCTCTTTATGTGTGAGTTTCCAACCTGCATAAAGCTAAGTTCAACTCTGTGTGTAACAGCTATGCCCGGCTGACATTGTGGTGGAGCCTTCTTTTGGCAAGAACTAAGCCTTTATATGCAGCGTCCCGCTAGACTCCTGTTCTCCCTGACCCCGGTTACGTATCAGCACAATAGGGCCCATCTGCGACTTGAAGTCCAGCAGGGATTCCGGTTTTCTCTCACTAGCCGTGAAGGAACTAGCAAGGCTTCGGACCCGGCGTCCGGTTTAAGCAGAGTGGAAGCAGCAAATGTTGCTATAACGCCTCGGTCACTCTCTCCTTTGGTCACCACTCGCCCGTCGCCCTACTCTCACCCTTAACATAAGCACGGGTAGCAGTAGGTGTAGTCGTCAGCTTCCTTCCTTCCACAGCTCACTGACCGTTTCTCAGTTAACTCGTTGTTATAATAACTGTAGTCCCCTTCCTTCTTTTCCTTCATAGACTCTGTCCAAAGCAGCTTTCAGGACCTTCCGTCAGACTGAATACAAGCCCGCCCCGAGAGTCACTTTACACGTTCTTTGGGTACTAACAGTCAGGATGTTCTGAAATAACAGTTCGCCTTCTTCTCTCTGTCTCATCTGACAGGAAATCTCCGTCTGTCTGGCTAGAATGACTCACTCCTGAATCACCCAAGACTTGTCTGTCTCTCCTCTCTCTAGCTTAGACTCTCGACTGGAAAGACCTCCAGTCTGGAATGACCTCACTGCTACGTCTCCCACACCCTTAAATAGTCTAAGGTTCCCTCTGGTGGCAATACTGGGAAGTGTGAGTGAATATCAGGTTTTTGTAATTACCTTTCTGTGCATTCTCCAGGAAACATGTGTACCAAGCGCAGCTGGGCCACACATCCCCCCTAGTTATCGTCAGCACTCCCGGGCTGAAATAGGAAAACAATTTTTATAATAACATCAACAACATAACTCTTCCCTTGCGGGAGGTAAGGACACTTTAACGTTACATTGTGTACAAATTGCAAATAGAAAAATATCAAATATACTTTCTCAGTGCAAATAAATACAATATTCTTGTGGAGGACCCGCACCAAAAACCTCCCACGTGGGTCCTGGGTGGACTGCAGGACTTCGTTGCTGCAGACCTCACTCAAGGCCACACCATACGGGTTTTTCTTCTGAGGTAGCATGACTTTATGTAAAACCAAGATGGGGCACCGAAGTGCTAACTATTTACAACTAAAGTTCTGTGCTGCAAGAGTCCTCAGCACGCAGTCGTTAGCATAAGAACATTCCTAGAAAATCACATTTCTATCATATCACATTAATACTTGGTTACTCATTACCCAACTGGGGTATTCTACTTCAAATTATGCAAACATCATCACATATTATCAACATTCAATAAAGTGCAAATCTTCATAACTTTTTACAGTTGCAGTAAACCCTGTCTGGGTCCTACTGTTCTTCTTTGTAAATTGCGATTACTTCTTCCATACCTGGGGCTGGAAGTATGCGGTGCGCTCTGGAACGCATCACCAGAATATCATGTCCTGCTACCTGTGTCTGAGTAGCCACAGTTCTTGTTTCACTTTTGCAACTTCTTGGAGGCCTTACAGGTGCCCCTTCTGAATACAGATTTAGCTCACTTGAGAACGCACTAGCCTGTTGCGTTGCAGCATAAGATGCTGGACAGGATGCAGGCGTGCGCAGTGGTGCAGGGCAGGATGCGGACGTGCGCAATGATGCAGGTACGCGGCCAGGTGCTGATGGGGTTGTGACTTGGGATGCTGAGATACGGGGTATATTTCTGGCTTCAGGGATGGGGCCGCTGACTCGGGAGACATTCAGGGCATACCACCCCTTAAGACCCCAGTGTCGCGTGTAGGTGACAATATTCCCTATCAAGAGATCCCTTCCCGGGTGCCCCTCTGGCAGGTGAGACTCCGCATCGCAGCAATGAACAAAGATCTCTGGGGAGAACCCGGGCTCGCTTATGTAACCCCAAACTCCTCGGGCCTTCGAGGCACACACCATCCCCTGGCGCCGCGGTTCCCGGAGCGTACCTTTATCTCGCCTGACGTTTTCCTTATCAGCGAGAGACTCTTCCTGGTACCTCCGGCGAAACTGCTGCACCTCTCTCTGCTCCTGCTGCTGCCGCTGCTCCTGCTCCCGGCGTCGCCACTCGTTCTCCATCTGGGCGGCGTATTCCACGTCGTCCAGGTACTCCATCTCCTCCCAGTCGATCTCCATCATGGACGGCTGGGTTTCCTCCGGCGTCCCTACCGGGGGACTGCATTCCGCTGCGGCCTCCAGGCCTGGCTGGCACTCCGGTGCGGGCAGGGCCTCCTCAGCCTCCTTCCCTCTCGCCGCGTCCCCGGCGGAGTCAGGATCAGCACTTTTGGGGCCGGCCTCCGGTGGTTCATCAGCCTCAGGCATCGGTGGCGCAGGTAACGGTTGTGAATCCAGGGGGGAGAGCATCGCGTCCCACAGCAGCCGCTGTTTCAGGGCACGACAGCTCTTCTCTATCACCTCCGTCTCTGCGCGGTGTCGGGCTATAACCTCCAGCACCGCATCCACCTCCTCCACTTTCTGCATTCTTCGGTCGGTCTCCCGACCTGGGGACGGTTCAGGCACAGGCAGTAGCTCTTCAGGGGAACGGGGTCTGCGCACCACCGTTCCTCCACACAGCGTCTCCTGTCCTTCCGCCATCTCACTCCAGGCCAGACTGTGTGTTGCATCTGGAACAATCTGGTCTCTTCCGTGGAGGCTGGACTTTCGCTTTCTCTTCCTGGCATAGAGGATGTAGAGGAGGCGGATCTCCCTTGCAGTGGGGCAGGCTCTCACATTGTAATAGCATTTAGACAGGGCGCCCATTGCTTTCGCGCCACAGGGGGGGTACGCCCACGAAGGCATGTCCACCTTCTTCACCAGCGCCTCAGGGCGCGAATATGGCGGCAAAATGGCGGAAAATGGCGCCAAAAATCACAAAAACTGCACACAGTCTTTTTGCACAAAACAGTCCACTTTAGGCACACAGGACTCACAGTTAGAAAGCTTCATATCCTGTTTGTGACGCCAAAAGATGAGTCGCACAACACGTACGGGTACCAGGGCTTATGGGGTACTCGGCACCGAGCCCGTTGAAGTCTATGGGGAATGTCACAAGTAGCACAGCTCGGTCCGTTGCCCTGGGCGCTCATTCAATGGGGGATATTTACAGGGGATTGTAGTAATAGTTTGTGACGTCACTTGTGGTTTCTGATCAGGATGACCAGCGCTGCAGGGTAAATCCTCAGAGGGGGTGTTACTGGGCAGCAAGATGTTAAGTCTTCCACAGGTAAGACTAGTCCCTCTAAGTATATGGCGGTGCAGGGTGCAGGCAATAAGTCAGACACACACAAGTCAGTCTCTTTCCATACCTTTACTGGTGGTATTTGCAGGTATGTCCCGGGAAGCTGCTCAGGGTGGAGGATGCACATCCAGGTAATCACCGGTAGGTTTAAGGCCTCCTTTCTCTTTATGTGTGAGTTTCCAACCTGCATAAAGCTAAGTTCAACTCTGTGTGTAACAGCTATGCCCGGCTGACATTGTGGTGGAGCCTTCTTTTGGCAAGAACTAAGCCTTTATATGCAGCGTCCCGCTAGACTCCTGTTCTCCCTGACCCCGGTTACGTATCAGCACAATAGGGCCCATCTGCGACTTGAAGTCCAGCAGGGATTCCGGTTTTCTCTCACTAGCCGTGAAGGAACTAGCAAGGCTTCGGACCCGGCGTCCGGTTTAAGCAGAGTGGAAGCAGCAAATGTTGCTATAACGCCTCGGTCACTCTCTCCTTTGGTCACCACTCGCCCGTCGCCCTACTCCACCCTTAACATAAGCACGGGTAGCAGTAGGTGTAGTCGTCAGCTTCCTTCCTTCCACAGCTCACTGACCGTTTCTCAGTTAACTCGTTGTTATAATAACTGTAGTCCCCTTCCTTCTTTTCCTTCATAGACTCTGTCCAAAGCAGCTTTCAGGACCTTCCGTCAGACTGAATACAAGCCCGCCCCGAGAGTCACTTTACACGTTCTTTGGGTACTAACAGTCAGGATGTTCTGAAATAACAGTTCGCCTTCTTCTCTCTGTCTCATCTGACAGGAAATCTCCGTCTGTCTGGCTAGAATGACTCACTCCTGAATCACCCAAGACTTGTCTGTCTCTCCTCTCTCTAGCTTAGACTCTCGACTGGAAAGACCTCCAGTCTGGAATGACCTCACTGCTACGTCTCCCACACCCTTAAATAGTCTAAGGTTCCCTCTGGTGGCAATACTGGGAAGTGTGAGTGAATATCAGGTTTTTGTAATTACCTTTCTGTGCATTCTCCAGGAAACATGTGTACCAAGCGCAGCTGGGCCACACATCCCCCCTAGTTATCGTCAGCACTCCCGGGCTGAAATAGGAAAACAATTTTTATAATAACATCAACAACATAACTCTTCCCTTGCGGGAGGTAAGGACACTTTAACGTTACATTGTGTACAAATTGCAAATAGAAAAATATCAAATATACTTTCTCAGTGCAAATAAATACAATATTCTTGTGGAGGACCCGCACCAAAAACCTCCCACATGGGTCCTGGGTGGACTGCAGGACTTCGTTGCTGCAGACCTCACTCAAGGCCACACCATACGGGTTTTTCTTCTGAGGTAGCATGACTTTATGTAAAACCAAGATGGGGCACCGAAGTGCTAACTATTTACAACTAAAGTTCTGTGCTGCAAGAGTCCTCAGCACGCAGTCGTTAGCATAAGAACATTCCTAGAAAATCACATTTCTATCATATCACATTAATACTTGGTTACTCATTACCCAACTGGGGTATTCTACTTCAAATTATGCAAACATCATCACATATTATCAACATTCAATAAAGTGCAAATCTTCATAACTTTTTACAGTTGCAGTAAACCCTGTCTGGGTCCTACTGTTCTTCTTTGTAAATTGCGATTACTTCTTCCATACCTGGGGCTGGAAGTATGCGGTGCGCTCTGGAACGCATCACCAGAATATCATGTCCTGCTACCTGTGTCTGAGTAGCCACAGTTCTTGTTTCACTTTTGCAACTTCTTGGAGGCCTTACAGGTGCCCCTTCTGAATACAGATTTAGCTCACTTGAGAACGCACTAGCCTGTTGCGTTGCAGCATAAGATGATGGACAGGATGAAGGCGTGCGCAGTGGTGCAGGGCTGGATGCGGACGTGCGCAGTGATGCAGGTACGCGGCCAGGTGCTGATGGGGTTGTGACTTGGGATGCTGAGATACAGGGTATATTTCTGGCTTCAGGGACGGGGTCGCTGACTCGGGAGACATTCAGGGCATACCACCCCTTAAGACCCCAGTGTCGCGTGTAGGTGACAATATCCCCTATCAAGAGATCCCTTCCCGGGTGCCCCTCTGGCAGGTGAGACTCCGCATCGCAGCAATGAACAAAGATCTCTGGGGAGAACCCGGGCTCGCTTATGTAACCCCAAACTCCTCGGGCCTTCGAGGCACACACCATCCCCTAGCGCCGCGGTTCCCGGAGCGTACCTTTGTGTCGCCTGACGTTTTCCTTATCAGCGAGAGACTCTTCCTGGTACCTCCGGCGAAACTGCTGCACCTCTCTCTGCTCCTGCTGCTGCCGCTGCTCCTGCTCCCGGCGTCGCCACTCGTTCTCCATCTGGGCGGCGTATTCCACGTCGTCCAGGTACTCCATCTCCTCCCAGTCGATCTCCATCACGGACGGCTGGGTCTCCTCCGGCGTCCCTACCGGGGGACTGCATTCCGCTGCGGCCTCCAGGCCTGGCTGGCACTCCGGTGCGGGCAGGGCCTCCTCAGCCTCCTTCCCTCCCGCCGCGTCCCCGGCGGAGTCAGGATCAGCACTTTTGGGGCCGGCCTCCGGTGGTTCATCAGCCGCAGGCAGCGGTGGCGCAGGTAACGGTTGTGAATCCAGGGGGGAGAGCGTTGCGTCCCACAGCAGCCGCTGTTTCAGGGCACGACAGCTCTTCTCTATCACCTCCGTCTCTGCGCGGTGTCGGGCTATAACTTCCAGCACTGCATCCACCTCCTCCACTTTCTGCATTCTTCGGTCGGTCTCCCGACCTGGGGACGGTTCAGGCACAGGCAGTAGCTCTTCAGGGGAACGGGATCTGCGCACCACCGTTCCTCCACACAGCGTCTCCTGTCCTTCCGCCATCTCACTCCAGGCCAGACTGTGTGTTGCATCTGGAACAATCTGGTCTCTTCCGTGGAGGCGGGACTTTCGCTTTCTCTTCCTGGCATAGAGGATGAAGAGGAGGCGGATCTCCCTTGCAGTGGGGCAGGCTCTCACATTGTAATAGCATTTAGACAGGGCGCCCATTGCTTTCGCGCCACAGGGGGGGTACGCCCACGAAGGCACGCCCACCTTCTTCACCAGCGCCTCACGGCGCGAATATGGCGGCAAAATGGCGGAAAATGGCGCCAAAAATCACAAAAACTGCACACAGTCTTTTTGCACAAAACAGTCCACTTTAGGCACACAGGACTCACATTTAGTAAGCTTCGTATCCTGTTCGTGACGCCAAAAGATGAGTCGCACAACACGTACGGGTACCAGGGCTTATGGGGTACTCGGCACCGAGCCCGTTGAAGTCTATGGGGAATGTCACAAGTAGCACAGCTCGGTCCGTTGCCCTGGGTGCTCATTCAAAGGGGGATATTTACAGGGGATTGTAGTAATAGTTTGTGACGCCACCTGTGGTTTCTGATCAGGATGACCAGCGCTGCAGGGTAAATCCTCAGAGGGGGTGTTACTGGGCAGCAAGATGTTAAGTCTTCCACAGGTAAGACTAGTCCCTCTAAGTATATGGCGGTGCAGGGTGCAGGCAATAAGTCAGACACACACAAGTCAATCTCTTTCCATACCTTTACTGGTGGTATTTGCAGGTATGTCCCGGGAAGCTGCTCAGGGTGGAGAATGCACATCCAGGTAATCACCGAGTAGGTTTAAGGCCTCCTTTCTCTTTATTTGTGAGTTTCCAACCTGCATAAAGCTGAGTTCAACTCTGTGTGTAACAGCTGTGCCCGGCCGACATTGTGGTGGAGCCTTCTTTTGGCAAGAACTAAGCCTTTATATGCAGCGTCCCGCTAGACTCCATGTTCTCCCTGACCCCGGTTACGTATCAGCACAATAGGGCCCCTCTGCGACTTGAAGTCCAGCAGGGATTCCGGTTTTCTCTCACTAGCCGTGAAGGAACTAGCAAGCCTTCGGACCCGGCGTCCGGTTTAAGCAGAGTGGAAGCAGCAAATGTTGCTATAACGCCTCGGTCACTCTCTCCTTTGGTCACCACTCGCCCGTCGCCCTACTCTCACCCTTAACGTAAGCACGGGTAGCAGTAGGTGTAGTCGTCAGCTTCCTTCCTTCCACAGCTCACTGACCGTTTCTCAGTTAACTCGTTGTTATAATAACTGTAGTCCCCTTCCTTCTTTTCCTTCATAGACTCTGTCCAAAGCAGCTTTCAGGACCTTCCGTCAGACTGAATACAAGCCCGCTCCGATAGTCACTTTCCACTTTCTTTAGGTACTAACAGTCAGGATGTTCTGAGATAACAGTTCGCCTTCTTCTCTCTGTCTCATCTGACAGGAAATCTCCGTCTGTCTGGCTAGAATGACTCACTCCTGAATCACCCAAGACTTGTCTGTCTCTCCTCTCTCTAGCTCAGACTCTCGACTGGAAAGACCTCCAGTCTGGAATGACCTCACTGCTACGTCTCCCACACCCTTAAATAGTCTAAGGTTCCCTCTGGTGGCAATACTGGGAAGTGTGAGTGAATATCAGGTTTTTGTAATTACCTTTCTGTGCATTCTCCAGGAAACATGTGTACCAAGCGCAGCTGGGCCACACAATACCACTGCTTTTTACACTGTTGTGCATGCAAGTGTGGAGCCCAGCTGCGACTGAATCCATATCTCCCAGAAGGGTGCACTGAAAGAATATCCCACTAGAGGTCATTATTCACATGCACACACGTTCATTTTATCCCCAAAAGACCACCAGAGGGAGCTGTGTAAGACATATAAAAGACAGTTACACAGGAAACACTGAGTTCAGTTTTAGCTCAGCCAGCCACCTCAGAGAAGTCAGTCTGCAGAAAGGGAAGTGCAGAGCTGAGGTTAGAGAGGCTGCAGAGCTATTCAGTTCCAAGCAAGTGGAGTCTAGTAGAGAGTGATACAGAGAAATCACTCCAGCCTAGTCAGAGCTGAATCTAGGAGTGTAGCTCAGTAGAAAGCGTGCCGACGCTTAGAGAGCGGCGAAGAGGCAGCCCACCAACTGCCAGTGTGTGAGATCGTGTGAGGGCCCAGGTAGGCCTAAGGCGAGTGGAAAGAGCAGCAACAGGGGTAGAAAAGCCTTTAGAGCTTACCTCAGCAAGTACTCACCGGACACCGGGGTCCGAACCTATAGGGATCTCCACAACCTATTAGGAGAACACCGGAGTTCCTGGAGGACTACAAGTCCCAGGAGTACCACAGAGCTGACACGTAGCAGGATCAGAAGGACGGAGTCTAGCAGTGCACTGCAAATAGAGACTGTGTACTTCAAGAAGAGGTCCAATCACAAGGTCAGCCAGGTGCAGACAGAGACCAAGTTAGACCTAGCTACAAGCAGGTCAGGACTTTATCACATAAAGGCAGAGGACAGGAGGCCACACACCTACCAAGTGGAGTAATCTAGATGTGCATCCTTCACCCTACAGCGCTCCGGGAAGTGCCTGCAACATCTTCAGTAAAGGTACTAAAGTGACTTATGTGTGTGTCTCCCTTATTACCCCTGACTGCCGGGTCCCCGTCTGTCCTGCACCCCTGCACATCTATCTGCCCTGGAGGACTCAGCCTTACTTGTGGGAGGCTTAACATCTAGCTGCACAATATTAACCCTCCAGTGGATCTGCATAGCAGCGCTGGTCATCCTGACCAGGCACCACAAGTGGCGTCACGAATTCCCATATCATCATTCAAGTCACCTGTAAATATCCCACTTTACAGTGGGCGCCCAGGGCATGGACCGAGCTGTGCTACCCGTGACATTCCCCATAGACATCAACGGGCTCGGTGCCGAGTACCCCAAAACCCTGGCTGTGCGATTCATCTGTCCTGGCGTCACGAACAGAATTTCGTGCCCTGTAGCAACGAGTAACTTGTGCCCGTTGCCACCGGGTACTGTGTGCCTCACTAAAAGATTGTGTTTTGTATGTGGTGAAGATTTCCCGCCATTTGCCCGCCATTGCCCGCCATTTACAGCGCCACGGCGCGAAAACTAGTGTGCGTACCTGCAAAAGCGCGCTGAGTCCGGGACACGCCCCCAACGCTGACGCGGCGGCAGGTCCTGTGAAGAGCTATAGTGAACGCTCTGACGTCAGAGCGCCGGCAACGCAGGTCCTTCTACACATCGCTGTGCCCTGCGGTGCTGCAACCTTCAGAGAAGGTAGGCCACGCTTAACTAGGGGGGCGCAGACATGTCGCAGCAGCCAGCCGACAACGCGGCCCAGGCCGACGGCCTTAATGACGTACCCCTCGGCGCTGCCGCACAGGCTGGAAATGCTGGCCCCTCACCTGGTCCTGTGGCCCCAATAGTACCGCTAACGCTGCCATACATGCCTGGAGCGAAGTGGCTCCCTCAGTACAGCGGCAAGCCAGACACCCTGTCAGGGTTCAAGCGAAAAATATGCAGCATAATGGACATGTACCCTATGACAGAAAAGCAGAGAGCTGCAGTGGTAGTGGGACAATTGACTGGTGCTGCAGAGAGGGAAGTAGAGACTTGGACAGCTGCAGACCAGGAATCAGTGCTTGCAATTTTCTTAAAGCTACAGACTATCTTTGAGGACCGCACTGAAACAGATCTCCGAATGAGGTTTTACCAATGCTCCCAGAAACCAGATGATAGCATTAGGGACTACGCCTGCCGACTACAAGGGGCCCTGCGAGCACTTAAACAGGTTAACCCCATAAGTGTCACTAAAGAGAATAAAATGTTAAAGGAACAATTTGTACGGGGACTGAGGTCCCAAGCTGAAAGCAGGACTGTGCACTGGTGGTCCTTGGATTATCCTGATGCTACCTTTGATGCCCTTAAGGATATGGCTATAAAAGGACTGCGACCCCTGGAAACACCCAAGATGGCAACCCAATGTCACCCGAGTGAAACCACCCTAAAGCCAGCAGCATCCACCTTTTCCCCGCTGGTTGCGGAAGCCAAAACGCAGGTGGCGCCCCCTACCGAGCTGGACTGTCTGCGCTCAGAAGTGCGCCAGCTGACCAAAAACCTGGCCACTGTAATGAGTGCCCTGCAACTGCCGACGGAGGAAGAAGGAAAGATCCTGCTGGCTGACTGCCCAGAGGATGTCCCTTGGATGAACCGGAGGAGAAGGAGGACGTCGCCCCACCAGAGGAGGACAACGCCACCCCCAGGAAGGACCCGCGACCAGCATCATCCTCGCCGAGAGATCATCTGCTATCGCTGCCACGGAGAAGGTCACCCAGCACGTCGGTGTCCTTTAAACGAGCAAATCCTGGGTCCGAGGGCCAATACCCAGGAATAGACTCCTCAGGCCCCTCAAACTGGAACCGCAGGTTTGTGGGAGGAAGACCATACCTGTCCATCATACTGGACGGGATTGCAATCCCTGCCCTGCTGGACACTGGATCTCAGGTAACCGTCATACCTGATGTTCTTTACAATAGATACTGGTCCAGTGACGGTCTCCAACCCCCAAACCCTGACTTTGCCGTATACGCCTCTAATGGCCTCCCTCTTGACTTACTGGGGGCTAAAAACGTAGACGTAAAAGTGGGGAGAGTGGAGCTAAAAGATCAGGGACTTCTTGTAGTAAAGACTGTTAATGAGGAAAATGGGTTGAATGTGGTTTTAGGCACTAACATTATTAGTAACTGTTTGGAGGAGGTTGTGTTTTCACTCCAACAGCTCGCTGAAGTTGCCAGACTAAGGCAAAAGGGAGTGATCCGGAAGGAGATCCGGACCCTGATGTGCCAGCAGCAAGTGAAACTGACCGGTGGTGAGATCGGTAATGTAGGGGTGACAGACCCGAACCCCATTGTGATACCCCCAATGAGTGAAATGCTTATATGGTGTAGAGCAGCAATAGGTCTGAGAGGACAGAACTACCAAGCAGTAGTAGAGCCCATTGTTCAGAGCACAGACCTACACTCTTGACTGCCAGAGGGGTAGTGGAGGTACATAATGGGAGGGTGCCAGTGCGTCTTCTCAACTGGGGAGAGGATGAAGTCAAATTACCACGATATGCCACTGTTGCTAAGTTACATGCTGTGGATAATAACTCCATTCACACGACGGAGCCCTTAACCTCCCCACAACCAGTGGAGGATTGGTGTCAGCAGCTCCATGTCTGGACAGACACCACTCCAGCCCATCAGAAACAAGGAGTATATCGAGTAGTTCAGGAGTATGCACAGGTATTCAGCAAACACCCACTCGACTTTGGAAAAATTAAAGGGGTTCAACATCACATCCCCACAGGCAATCATCCTCCCATTAAAGAACGGTACAGGCCTATACCACCAGCACACTACCAGAAAGCCAAGGAAATGTTGCGTGATATGAAGGAAGCAGGGGTGTTAAGGGATAGTTGTAGTCCCTGGGCAGCACCTCTAGTCCTAGTCAGGAAAAAGGATGGAAGCATGAGAATGTGTGTAGATTACAGACAAGTAAATTGCATTACACATAAAGATGCATACCCTTTACCACGCATTGAGGAATCCTTAGCTGCCTTAAAGACTGCTAATTACTTTTCCACCCTTGACCTCACTAGTGGATACTGGCAAGTAGCTGTGGCTGAGGAGGATCGGGAGAAGACGGCTTTCACCACCCCGATGGGACTCTGTGAGTTCGACAGGATGCCGTTTGGACTCAGCAGGCCCTGGCACGTTCCAGAGAGTGATGGAGAGCTGCCTGGGACATCTCAACTTTGAAACTGTGTTGCTGTACCTGGATGACGTAATTGTGTACTCCAAGACGTATGAAGATCACTTGAAGCACCTGACGGAGGTATTCGAGTCACTGTCCAAGTATGGGATGAAACTGAAGCCTTCAAAGTGCCACCTGCTCAAACAAAAGGTACAGTATCTGGGACATATTGTCAGCTCAGAAGGAGTAGCGCCAGACCCTGAGAAGATCACAGCCATCCAGAAATGGCCGGAGCCGAAAAATCTCAAGGAGGTGCGACAGTTCCTGGGACTGACAGGGTACTACCGGAGGTTTGTGAAGGACTACACCAAGAAAGCAGCGCCTCTGCAAGACCTCCTGGTGGGGCAGTCCCTCAAGAGCAGAAATTCTCCATTCCATTGGGGTAAAGAACAGGCAGAAGCATTCAAGGAAATGAAGGAGATCCTGACAGGTGATGAAATCCTCGCCTATCCTGACTACAGCCAGCCATTCCTGCTGTATACTGATGCCAGCAATGAAGGATTGGGAGCAGTCCTCAGTCAGAAGCAAAATGGCCTGGAGAAAGTCATCGCCTATGCAAGCAGGAAGCTCCGCCCGACTGAGAGGAACCCAGAGAACTATAGCAGCTTCAAGTTGGAGTTTCTGGCACTGGTCTGGGCCATCACAGAGAGGTTTAAGCACTACCTAGCCTCCAGCAAGTTCACTGCCTACACTGATAACAACCCCTTGACGCATCTTGAAACAGCTAAGCTGGGAGCCATGGAACAACGATGGATGGCTCGGCTGTCAAACTACCAATTCACAATAAGTACCGAGCGGGCCGCAAGAATGCCAACGCTGATGCCCTATCCAGGATGCCTCATGAATCAGACACAGAGGAAGAAGTGGATGATCTGGAAGAGATTGAACTACCTGCCTTTCACAGGAATGGGATGATCCACGAGCAACAAGCCTGCAGGAGGCCGCGTGGTAAGACGTTAAATCCTCTACCTCACCACAGCTGGAAGGAGACTCAGGACAGCGATCCAGTTGTCAGCCGAATCAAGGAGCTGATAACTCAAGAAGGTTCCTCCTTGGAGAAGGATGCGCCTCTACAAGCAAAGCAGCTGTGGAATGAGAGAAGCCGGTTGTTCATCTACCGTGAGAAGCTGTGCCGGAGGTACGTCAACCCAAGGACCCATGAGATGGTATGGCAGATAGTAGTCCCCAGAGCAGACATCCAGATGGTGTTAGAAGCCTACCACGATCAAGCGGGACACTTTGGCTGGAAGAAGCATGGAGACCCTGTTGAAGTGTCGTTTCTACTGGGTAGGAATGCGCAGCTCCATTGAGAGGTGGTGCCAGAACTGTGGACCCTGTGGCCTCAGAAGAAAGGACTACAGCAGTCAGAAGGCACCCCTGCAACCCATCAAGACGACTCGTCCCTTGGAGATCGTGGCCCTGGACCATGTCAAGTTGTCACCCAGCCGGTCAGGATACTCCTATGCCCTGACTATGATGGATCACTACTCCAGGTTCCTGGTGGTCGCTCCTGTCAAGGATCTGACGGCAGAGACAGCAGCAAGGACGTTCCAAGCGTATTTCTGCAGACCACACGGATATCCTGAGCAGGTGCTAACTGACCAAGGCCCAGCCTTCGAGGCCGAATTGTTCAAAGAGTTTTGTCACTTGTACGGATGTAAGAAGATAAGAACCACACCGTATCATCCCCAAACCAACGGTCTCTGTGAGAAGATGAACCACATCGTCATTGACCTGTTGAAGACTGTACCACTCGAGGAGAGAAATCGGTGGCCATACCTACTACCTGACCTGGTAGATCTGTACAATCACATACCTGTGAGTTCCACCAATTGCACCCCAGCTTATCTCATGCGGGCCAGACCAGGAAAGCTGCCCATGGATCTGGAGCTTGGTGTTGTAGAACCAGAAGCAGAAGTAACTACTGAAGACTGGGACACCAACAGACAGGAACAGTACAGAAAAGTACAGGCCTGCGTTGAAGATAGTCTCAATCGAGTAAGGGATAAACAAGAAGATCGCTACAACAAAAGTGCGCCAGCTGAACCTTTCGCACCTGGTGAAGTCGTACTGAAAAGAAAGAGGATGATACACAAACTCGACGATCAATGGGAAAGAGAGCCCTACATCATACAGAATTCAAGGTTTGACAACAAGAAAACGTGCATAATTAGCAAGGATGGAGGAAGAACGACTGCAACCGTATCCCGAGATCACCTAAAGTTGTGTCCAAACCCATTAAAGCTTCAGAGAGAAGAACCTGTTATCAATCAGGAAGAGCGTGATGAATCAGTCATCCATACAGACTTAGCAGATTTCCCCGCGGATTGGCCTCGCATTGGAGAAGCTGTAATCATTCCCGTGCTTCAATTCTATCAACCACAAGAAGAACCTCTACATTCAGTAGCACCGTTTCATAGAATCATAGAATCATAGAATGGTAGAGTTGGAAGGGACCTCCTGGGCCTTCTGGTCCAACCCCCTGCTCAAAGCAGGATTCTCTAAATCATCCCAGACAGATGTCTATCCAGCCTCTGTTTGAAGACTTCCATTGAAGGAGAACTCACCACCTCTTGTGGCAGCCTGTTCCACTCATTGATCACCCTAACTGTCAAAAAGTTTTTTCTAATATCTAATCTGTGTCTCCTCCCATTCAGTTTCATCCCATTGCTTCTAGTCTTTCCTTGTGCAAATGAGAATAAAGATGATCCTTCTACAATGTGACAGCCCTTGAGATATTTGTAGACAGCTATTAAGTCTCCTCTCAGTCTTCTTTTTTGCAAGCTAAACTTTCCCAAATCCTGCAACCGTTCCTCATAGGACATGGTTTGCAGACCGGTCACCATTCTGGTGGCTCTTCTCTGAACTTGCTCCAGTTTGTTGATGTCTTTTTTAAAATGTGTTGCCCAAAACTGGACACAGTATTCCAGATGAGGTCTGACCAAAGAGGAGTAGAGGGCAATAATGACCTCACGTGATCTAGACTGTATGCTTCTGTTGATACATCCTAGAATTGCATTTGCCTTTTTTGCTGCTGCATCACACTGTTGACTCATGTTAAGTCTGTGATCAATTAGTATACCCAAGTCTTTTTCACATGTGCTGTTACTTAGCCCTATTCCTCCCATTTTGTATATGCTTTTTTCATTTTTATTGCCCAGATGTAGTACTTTGCATTTTTCCCTGTTAAAATCCATTCTGTTAGTTGCTGCCCACTGCTCCAGTTTATGTATATCTTTTTGAATCCTCTCTCTCTCTTCTCTAGTATTAGCTACCCCTCCTAGCTTTGTGTCATCAGCAAATTTGATCAGTTTACCCTCAATTCCTTCATCTAAATCTTTGATAAAGATGTTGAACAATACAGGGCCCAAAACAGAGCCTTGTGGTACCCCACTTGAGACATTCTTCCAACTGGATGTGCAGCCATTTACAACCACTCTTTGGGTCCGATCACTAAGCCAGTTATGAATCCACCTAACAGTTGCCTTGTCCATTCCATACTTAGTCATTTTTTCAATAAGGATTGTGTGAGATACTTTGTAAAATGCTTTGCTGAAGTCAAGATATACTATATCTACAGCATTTCCCTGATCCACCCAGTCAGTGATTCTGTCATAGAAGGAAATTAAGTTAGTCTGACATGACTTATTAGTTACAAACCCATGCTGACTCTGTATAATCACTTCATTCTTATCCAGGTACTTGCATACATGTTCTTTAATAATTTGTTCAAAGATCTTTCCTGGTATAGAAGTCAGACTCACCGGCCTGTAGTTCCCTGGGTCCACCTTCTTCCCCTTTTTTGCAGTAGAGTCAGTTCCAGAGGAACCTGCCCCAGCAGAACCCCAAAAAGCAGAACCCCAAGAAGCAGCACCCAAGAAGCGGAATCCAAGAAATTGAATCTCAGGAAGAAGAATCCCCTGGCGAAACAGAACCGCATCGCCCAGTCGCTAGTATGCTTGCCAGATCCCTAGAGAGGTGGAGGCAGATTTACAGTTTGCCGGCACGCAGGACAGACAGGGTAACTGACACCTCACCTACCACTACACCACGTAGGTCAGTACGCATAACAAGGGGGCAATTACCTGTTAGGTACAGAGAGTAGGGCCTAACACAGGTAAATAATTATCAAGAACCACTGTAAATGAATGTATATATTGTTGTTATAACATGCCTTTATATACCGTTATTTATTAACCTATTTTTCCTTATAATATTGAAACAAGTGGAATGGACATTATTTTGCTTGTTTTCTCTACCCCCTTTGAGCATCCTTTTTTCCAAAAGAGACTGGGACTTTTATGGTTGCTCAATTCCTCATTGTGCTAATGTACATAGTTGTTCATTTACCGTTATGCAACAGTTCAAGAGTGCCTTACCTCCTGTAAAGGAAGAGTTATTATACAATGTTTTATTGTTATCTGTTTTTGTATTTCAGCCCCGGAGTGCTGAGTTCTACTAGGGGGAAATGTGGAGCCCAGCTGCGACTGAATCCATATCTCCCAGAAGGGTGCACTGAAAGAATATCCCACTAGAGGTCATTATTCACATGCACACACGTTCATTTTATCCCCAAAAGACCACCAGAGGGAGCTGTGTAAGACATATAAAAGACAGTTACACAGGAAACACTGAGTTCAGTTTTAGTTCAGCCAGCCACCTCAGAGAAGTCAGTCTGCAGAAAGGGAAGTGCAGAGTTGAGGTTAGAGAGGCTGCAGAGCTATTCAGTTCCAAGCAAGTGGAGTCTAGTAGAGAGTGATACAGAGAAATCACTCCAGCCTAGTCAGAGTTGAATCTAGGAGTGTAGCTCAGTAGAAAGCGTGCCGACGCTTAGAGAGCGGCGAAGAGGCAGCCCACCAACTGCCAGTGTGTGAGATCGTGTGAGGGCCCAGGTAGGCCGAAGGCGAGTGGAAAGAGCAGCAACAGGGGTAGAAAAGCCTTTAGAGCTTACCTCAGCAAGTACTCACCGGACACCGGGGTCCGAGCCTATAGGGATCTCCACGACCTATTAGGAGAACACCGGAGTTCCTGGAGGACTACAAGTCCCAGGAGTACCACAGAGCTGACACGTAGCAGGATCAGAAGGACGGAGTCTAGCAGTGCACTGCAAATAGAGACTGTGTACTTCAAGAAGAGGTCCAATCACAAGGTCAGCCAGGTGCAGACGGAGACCAAGTTAGACCTAGCTACAAGCAGGTCAGGACTTTATCACATAAAGGCAGAGGACAGGAGGCCACACACCTACCAAGTGGAGTAATCTGGATGTGCATCCTTCACCCTACAGCGCTCCGGGAAGTGCCTGCAGCATCTTCAGTAAAGGTACTAAAGTGACTTATGTGTGTGTCTCCCTTATTACCCCTGACTGCCGGGTCCCCGTCTGTCCTGCACCCCTGCACATCTATCTGCCCTGGAGGACTCAGCCTTACTTGTGGGAGGCTTAACATCTAGCTGCACAATATTAACCCTCCAGTGGATCTGCATAGCAGCGCTGGTCATCCTGACCAGGCACCACAAGTGGCGTCACGAATTCCCATATCATCATTCAAGTCACCTGTAAATATCCCACATTACAGTGAGCGCCCAGGGCACGGACCGAGCTGTGCTACCCGTGACATTCCCCATAGACATCAACGGGCTCGGTGCCGAGTACCCCAAAACCCTGGCTGTGCGACTCATCTGTCCTGGCGTCACGAACAGGATTTCGTGCCCTGCAGCAACGGAGTAACTTGTGCCCGTTGCCACCGGGTACTGTGTGCCTCACTAAAAGACTGTGTTTTGTATGTGGTGAAGATTTCCCGCCATTTGCCCGCCATTGCCCGCCATTTACAGCGCCACGGCGCGAAAACTAGTGGGCGTACCTGCAAAAGCGCGCTGAGTCCTGGACACGCCCCCAACGCTGACGCGGCGGCAGGTCCTGTGAAGAGCTACAGTGAACGCTCTGACGTCAGAGCGCCGGCGACGCAGGTCCTTCTACACATCCTGTGCCCTGCGGAGCTGCAGCCTTCAGAGAAGGTAGGCCACGCTTAACTAGGGGGCGCAGACATGTCGCAGCAGCCAGCCGACAACGCGGCCCAGGCCGACGGCCTTAATGACTTACCCCTCGGCGCTGCCGCACAGGCTGGAAATGCTGGCCCCTCACCTGGTCCTGTGGCCCCAATAGTACCGCTAACGCTGCCATACATGCCTGGAGCGAAGTGGCTCCCTCAGTACAGCGGCAAGCCAGACACCCTGTCAGGGTTCAAGCGAAAAATATGCAGCATAATGGACATGTACCCTATGACAGAAAAGCAGAGAGCTGCAGTGGTAGTGGGCAATTGACTGGTGCTGCAGAGAGAGAAGTAGAGACTTGGACAGCTGCAGACCAGGAATCAGTGCTTGCAATTTTCTTAAAGCTACAGACTATCTTTGAGGACCGCACTGAAACAGATCTCCGAATGAGGTTTTACCAATGCTCCCAGAAACCAGATGACAGCATTAGGGACTACACCTGCCGACTACAGGGGCCCTGCGAGCACTTAAACAGGTTAACCCCATAAGTGTCACTAAAGAGAATAAAATGTTAAAGGAACAATTTGTACGGGGACTGAGGTCCCAAGCTGAAAGCAGGACTGTGCACTGGTGGTCCTTGGATCATCCTGATGCTACCTTTGATGCCCTTAAGGATATGGCTATAAAAGGACTGCGACCCCTGGAAACACCCGAGATGGCAACCCAATGTCACCCGAGTGAAACCACCCTAAAGCCAGCAGCATCCACCTTTTCCCCGCTGGTTGCGGAAGCCAAAACGCAGGTGGCGCCCCCTACCGAGCTGGACTGTCTGCGCTCAGAAGTGCGCCAGCTGACCAAAAACCTGGCCACTGTAATGAGTGCCCTGCAACTGCCGACGGAGGAAGAAGGAAAGATCCTGCTAGCTGACTGCCCAGAGGATGTCCCTTGGATGAACCGGAGAGAAGAGGACGTCGCCCCACCGGAGGAGGACAACGCCACCCCCAGGAAGGACCCCGCGACCAGCATCATCCTCGCCGAGAGATCATCTGCTATCGCTGCCACAGAGAAGGTCACCCAGCACGTCGGTGTCCTTTAAACGAGCAAATCCTGGGTCCGAGGGCCAATACCCAGGAATAGACTCCTCAGGCCCCTCAGACTGGAACCGCAGGTTTGTGGGAGGAAGACCATACCTGTCCATCATACTGGACGGGATTGCAATCCCTGCCCTGCTGGACACTGGATCTCAGGTAACCGTCATACCTGATGTTCTTTACAATAGATACTGGTCCAGTGACGGTCTCCAACCCCCAAACCCTGACTTTGCCGTATACGCCTCTAATGGCCTCCCTCTTGACTTACTGGGGGCTAAAAACGTAGACGTAAAAGTGGGGAGAGTGGAGCTAAAAGATCAGGGACTTCTTGTAGTAAAGACTGTTAATGAGGAAAATGGGTTGAATGTGGTTTTAGGCACTAACATTATTAGTAACTGTTTGGAGGAGGTTGTGTTTTTACTCCAACAGCTCGCCGAAGTTGCCAGACCAAGGCAAAAGGGAGTGATCCGGAAGGAGATCCGGACCCTGATGTGCCAGCAGCAAGTGAAACTGACCGGTGGTGAGATTGGTAATGTACGGGTGACAGACCCGAACCCCATTGTGATACCCCCAATGAGTGAAATGCTTATTTGGTGTAGAGCAGCAATAGGTCTGAGAGGACAGAACTACCAAGCAGTAGTAGAGCCCCATTGTTCAGAGCACAGACCTACACTCTTGACTGCCAGAGGGGTAGTGGAGGTACATAATGGGAGGGTGCCAGTGCGTCTTCTCAACTGGGGAGAGGATGAAGTCAAATTACCACGATATGCCACTGTTGCTAAGTTACATGCTGTGGATAATAACTCCATTCACACGACGGAGCCCTTAACCTCCCCACAACCAGTGGAGGATAACGGTCCGACCACCCAGGTGGAGGATTGGTGTCAGCAGCTCCATGTCGGGACAGACACCACTCCAGCCCATCAGAAACAAGGAGTATATCGAGTAGTTCAGGAGTATGCACAGGTATTCAGCAAACACCCACTCGACTTTGGGAAAATTAAAGGGGTTCAACATCACATCCCCACAGGCAATCATCCTCCCATTAAAGAACGGTACAGGCCTATACCACCAGCACACTACCAGAAAGCCAAGGAAATGTTGCGTGATATGAAGGAAGCAGGGGTGATAAGGGATAGTTGTAGTCCCTGGGCAGCACCTCTAGTCCTAGTCAGGAAAAAGGATGGAAGCATGAGAATGTGTGTAGATTACAGACAAGTAAATCGCATTACACATAAAGATGCATACCCTTTACCACGCATTGAGGAATCCTTAGCTGCCTAAAGACTGCTAATTACTTTTCCACCCTTGACCTCACTAGTGGGTACTGGCAAGTAGCTGTGGCTGAGGAGGATCGGGAGAAGACGGCTTTCACCACCCCGATGGGACTCTGTGAGTTCGACAGAATGCCGTTTGGACTCAGCAGTGCCCCTGGAACGTTCCAGAGAGTGATGGAGAGCTGCCTGGGACATCTCAACTTTGAAACTGTGTTGCTGTACCTGGACGACTAATTGTGTACTCCAAGACGTATGAAGATCACTTGAAGCACCTGGCGGAGGTATTCGAGTCACTGTCCAAGTATGGGATGAAACTGAAGCCTTCAAAGTGCCATCTGCTCAAACAAAAGGTACAGTATCTGGGACATATTGTCAGCTCAGAAGGAGTAGCGCAGACCCTGAGAAGATCACCGCCATCCAGAAATGGCCGGAGCCGAAAAATCTCAAGGAGGTGCGACAGTTCCTGGGACTGACAGGGTACTACCGGAGGTTTGTGAAGGACTACACCAAGAAAGCAGCGCCTCTGCAAGACCTCCTGGTGGGACAGTCCCTCAAGAGCAGAAATTCTCCATTCCATTGGGGTAAAGAACAGGCAGAAGCATTCAAGGAAATGAAGGAGATCCTGACAGGTGATGAGATCCTAGCCTTACCTGACTACAGCCAGCCGTTCCTGCTGTATACTGATGCCAGCAATGAAGGATTGGGAGCAGTCCTCAGTCAGAAGCAAAATGGCCTGGAGAAAGTCATCGCCTATGCTAGCAGGAAGCTCCGCCCGACCGAGAGGAACCCAGAGAACTACAGCAGCTTCAAGTTGGAGTTCTGGCACTGGTCTGGGCCATCACGGAGAGGTTTAAGCACTACCTAGCCTCCAGCAAGTTCACTGCCTACACGATAACAACCCCTTAACGCATCTTGAAACAGCTAAGCTGGGAGCCATGGAACAACGATGGTGGCTCGGCTGTCAAACTACCAATTCACAATCAAGTACCGGCGGCCGCAAGAATGCCAACGCTGATGCCCTATCCAGGATGCCTCATGAATCAGACACAGAGGAGAAGTGGATGATCTGGAAGAGATTGAACTACCTGCCTTTCACAGGAATGGGATGATCCACGAGCAACAAGCCTGCAGGAGGCCGCGTGGTAAGACGTTAAATCCTCTACCTCACCACAGCTGGAAGGAGACTCAGGACAGCGATCCAGTTGTCAGCCGAATCAAGGAGCTGATAACTCAAGAAGGTTCCTCCTTGGAGAAGGATGCGCCTCTACAAGCAAAGCAGCTGTGGAATGAGAGAAGCCGGTTGTTCATCTACCGTGAGAAGCTGTGCCGGAGGTACGTCAACCCAAGGACCCATGAGATGGTATGGCAGATAGTAGTCCCCAGAGCAGACATCCAGATGGTGTTAGAAGCCTACCACGATCAAGCGGGACACTTTGGCTGGAAGAAGCTGGAGACCCTGTTGAAGTGTCGTTTCTAATGGGTGGGAATGCGCAGCTCCATTGAGAGATGGTGCCAGAACTGTGGACCCTGTGGCCTCAGAAGAAAGGACTACAGCAGTCAGAAGGCACCCCTGCAACCCATCAAGACGACTCGTCCCTTGGAGATCGTGGCCCTGGACCATGTCAAGTTGTCACCCAGCCGGTCAGGATACTCCTATGCCCTGACTATGGTGGATCACTACTCCAGGTTCCTGGTGGTCGCTCCTGTCAAAGATCTGACGGCAGAGACAGCAGCAAGGACGTTCCAAGCGTATTTCTGCAGACCACACGGATATCCTGAGCAGGTGCTAACTGACCAAGGCCCAGCCTTCGAGGCAGAATTGTTCAAAGAGTTCTGTCACTTGTACGGTGTAAGAAGATAGAACCACACCGTACACCCCAAACCAATGGTCTCTGTGAGAAGATGAACACATCGTCATTGACCTGCTGAAGACTGTACCACTCGAAGGAGAGAAATCGGTGGCCAGACCTACTACCTGACCTGGTAGATCTGTACAATCACATACCAGTGAGTTCCACCAATTGCACCCCAGCTACTCATGCGGGCAAGACCAGGAAAGCTGCCCATGGATCTGGAGCTTGTGTTGTAGAACCAGAAGCAGATGTGACTACTGAAGACTGGGACACAAACAGACAGGAACAGTACAGAAAAGTACAGGCCTGCGTTGAAGATAGTCTCAATCGAGTAAGGGATAAACAAGAAGATCGCTACAACAAAAGTGCGCCAGCTGAACCTTTCGCACCTGGTGAAGTCGTACTGAAAAGAAAGAGGAGGATACACAAACTCGACGATCAATGGGAAAGAGAGCCCTACATCATACAGAATTCAAGGTTTGACAACAAGAAAACGTGCATAATTAGCAAGGATGGAGGAAGAACGACTGCAACCGTATCCCGAGATCACCTAAAGTTGTGTCCAAACCCATTAAAGCTTCAGAGAGAAGAACCTGTTATCAATCAGGAAGAGCGTGATGAATCAGTCATACATACAGACTTAGGAGATTTCCCCGCGGATTGGCCTCGCATTGGAGAAGCTGTAATCATTCCCGTGCTTCAATTCTATCAACCACAAGAAGAACCTCTACATTCAGTTGCACCAGTTGTTGCAGTAGAGTCAGTTCCAGAGGAACCTGCCAGCAGAACCCCAGAGCGACCAAGAAGCAGCACCCAAGAAGCAGAATCCCAAGAAATTGAATCTCAGGAAGAAGAATCCCCTGGCGAAACAGAACCGCATCGCCCAGTCGCTAGTATGCTTGCCAGATCCCTAGAGAGGTGGAGGCAGATTTACAGTTTGCCGGCACGCAGGACAGACAGGGTAACTGACACCTCACCTACCACTACACCACGTAGGTCAGTACGCAAACAAGGGGGCAATTACCTGTTAGGTACAGAGAGTAGGGCCTAACACAGTAAATAATTATCAAGAACCACTGTAATGAATGTATATATTGTTGTTATAACATGCCTTTATATACCGTTATTTATTAACCTATTTTTCCTTATAATATTGAAACAAGTGGAATGGACATTATTTTTGCTTGTTTTCTCTACCCCCTTTGAGCATCCTTTTTCCAAAAGAGACTGGGACTTTTATGGTTGCTCAATTCCTCATTGTGCTAATGTACATAGTTGTTCATTTACCGTTATGCAACAGTTCAAGAGTGCCTTACCTCCTGTAAAGGAAGAGTTATTATACAATGTTTTATTGTTATCTGTTTTTGTATTTCAGCCCCGGAGTGCTGAGTTCTACTAGGGGGAAATGTGGAGCCCAGCTGCGACTGAATCCATATCTCCCAGAAGGGTGCACTGAAAGAATATCCCACTAGAGGTCATTATTCACATGCACACACGTTCATTTTATCCCCAAAAGACCACCAGAGGGAGCTGTGTAAGACATATAAAAGACAGTTACACAGGAAACACTGAGTTCAGTTTTAGTTCAGCCAGCCACCTCAGAGAAGTCAGTCTGCAGAAAGGGAAGTGCAGAGTTGAGGTTAGAGAGGCTGCAGAGCTATTCAGTTCCAAGCAAGTGGAGTCTAGTAGAGAGTGATACAGAGAAATCACTCCAGCCTAGTCAGAGTTGAATCTAGGAGTGTAGCTCAGTAGAAAGCGTGCCGACGCTTAGAGAGCGGCGAAGAGGCAGCCCACCAACTGCCAGTGTGTGAGATGTGTGAGGGCCCAGGTAGGCCGAAGGCGAGTGGAAAGAGCAGCAACAGGGTAGAAAAGCCTTTAGAGCTTACCTCAGCAAGTACTCACCGGACACCGGGGTCCGAGCCTATAGGGATCTCCACGACCTATTAGGAGAACACCGGAGTTCCTGGAGGACTACAAGTCCCAGGAGTACCACAGAGCTGACACGTAGCAGGATCAGAAGGACGGAGTCTAGCAGTGCACTGCAAATAGAGACTGTGTACTTCAAGAAGAGGTCCAATCACAAGGTCAGCCAGGTGCAGACGGAGACCAAGTTAGACCTAGCTACAAGCAGGTCAGGACTTATCACATAAAGGCAGAGGACAGGAGGCCACACACCTACCAAGTGGAGTAATCTGGATGTGCATCCTTCACCCTACAGCGCTCCGGGAAGTGCCTGCAGCATCTTCAGTAAAGGTACTAAAGTGACTTATGTGTGTGTCTCCCTTATTACCCTGACTGCCGGGTCCCCGTCTGTCCTGCACCCCTGCACATCTATCTGCCCTGGAGGACTCAGCCTTACTTGTGGGAGGCTTAACATCTAGCTGCACAATATTAACCCTCCAGTGGATCTGCATAGCAGCGCTGGTCATCCTGACCAGGCACCACAAGTGGCGTCACGAATTCCCATATCATCATTCAAGTCACCTGTAAATATCCCACATTACAGTGAGCGCCCAGGGCACGGACCGAGCTGTGCTACCCGTGACATTCCCCATAGACATCAACGGGCTCGGTGCCGAGTACCCCAAAACCTGGCTGTGCGACTCATCTGTCCTGGCGTCACGAACAGGATTTCGTGCCCTGCAGCAACGGAGTAACTTGTGCCCGTTGCCACTGGGTACTGTGTGCCTCACTAAAAGATTGTGTTTTGTATGTGGTGAAGATTTCCCGCCATTTGCCCGCCATTGCCCGCCATTTACAGCGCCACGGCGCGAAAACTATTGGGCGTACCTGCAAAAGCGCGCTGAGTCCGGGACACGCCCCCAACGCTGACGCGGCGGCAGGTCCTGTGAAGAGCTATAGTGAACGCTCTGACGTCAGAGCGCCGGCGACGCAGGTCCTTCTACACATCGCTGTGCCCTGCGGTGCTGCAGCTTCAGAGAAGGTAGGC
This sequence comes from Oophaga sylvatica, assembly GCA_033576555.1. Taxonomy (NCBI): domain Eukaryota; kingdom Metazoa; phylum Chordata; class Amphibia; order Anura; family Dendrobatidae; genus Oophaga; species Oophaga sylvatica. Next base: position 13,749 of record JARQOD010003734.1, on the reverse strand, counting down.
CACGCTTAACTAGGGGGGCGCAGACATGTCGCAGCAGCCAGCCGACAACGCGGCCCAGGCCGACGGCCTTAATGACTTACCCCTCGGCGCTGCCGCACAGGCTGGAAATGCTGGCCCCTCACCTGGTCCTGTGGCCCCAATAGTACCGCTAACGCTGCCATACATGCCTGGAGCGAAGTGGCTCCCTCAGTACAGCGGCAAGCCAGACACCCTGTCAGGGTTCAAGCAAAAAATATGCAGCATAATGGACATGTACCCTATGACAGAAAAGCAGAGAGCTGCAGTGGTAGTGGGACAATTGACTGGTGCTGCAGAGAGGGAAGTAGAGACTTGGACAGCTGCAGACCAGGAATCAGTGCTTGCAATTTTCTTAAAGCTACAGACTATCTTTGAGGACCGCACTGAAACAGATCTCCGAATGAGGTTTTACCAATGCTCCCAGAAACCAGATGATAGCATTAGGGACTACCCTGCCGACTACAAGGGGCCCTGCGAGCACTTAAACAGGTTAACCCCATAAGTGTCACTAAAGAGAATAAAATGTTAAAGGAACAATTTGTACGGGGACTGAGGTCCCAAGCTGAAAGCAGGACTGTGCACTGGTAGTCCTTGGATCATCCTGATGCTACCTTTGATGCCCTTAAGGATATGGCTATAAAAGGACTGCGACCCCTGGAAACACCCGAGATGGCAACCCAATGTCACCCGAGTGAAACCACCCTAAAGCCAGCAGCATCCACCTTTTCCCCGCTGGTTGCGGAAGCCAAAACGCAGGTGGCGCCCCCTACCGAGCTGGACTGTCTGCGCTCAAAGTGCGCCAGCTGACCAAAAACCTGGCCACTGTAATGAGTGCCCTGCAACTGCCGACGGAGGAAGAAGGAAAGATCCTGCTGGCTGACTGCCCAGAGGATGTCCCTTGGATGAACCGGAGGAGAAGGAGGACGTCGCCCCACCGGAGGAGGACAACGCCACCCCCAGGAAGGACCCGCGACCAGCATCATCCTCGCCGAGAGATCATCTGCTATCGCTGCCACGGAGAAGGTCACCCAGCACGTCGGTGTCCTTTAAACGAGCAAATCCTGGGTCCGAGGGCCAATACCCAGGAATAGACTCCTCAGGCCCCTCAGACTGGAACCGCAGGTTTGTGGGAGGAAGACCATACCTGTCCATCATACTGGACGGGATTGCAATCCCTGCCCTGCTGGACACTGGATCTCAGGTAACCGTCATACCTGATGTTCTTTACAATAGATACTGGTCCAGTGACGGTCTCCAACCCCCAAACCCTGACTTTGCCGTATACGCCTCTAATGGCCTCCCTCTTGACTTACTGGGGGCTAAAAACGTAGACGTAAAAGTGGGGAGAGTGGAGCTAAAAGATCAGGGACTTCTTGTAGTAAAGACTGTTAATGAGGAAAATGGGTTGAATGTGGTTTTAGGCACTAACATTATTAGTAACTGTTTGGAGGAGGTTGTGTTTTTACTCAAACAGCTCGCTGAAGTTGCCAGACCAAGGCAAAAGGGAGTGATCCGGAAGGAGATCCGGACCCTGATGTGCCAGCAGCAAGTGAAACTGACCGGTGGTGAGATTGGTAATGTACGGGTGACAGACCCGAACCCCATTGTGATACCCCCAATGAGTGAAATGCTTATATGGTGTAGAGCAGCAATAGGTCTGAGAGGACAGAACTACCAAGCAGTAGTAGAGCCCCATTGTTCAGAGCACAGACCTACACTCTTGACTGCCAGAGGGGTAGTGGAGGTACATAATGGGAGGGTGCCAGTGCGTCTTCTCAACTGGGGAGAGGATGAAGTCAAATTACCACAATATGCCACTGTTGCTAAGTTACATGCTGTGGATAATAACTCCATTCACACGACGGAGCCCTTAACCTCCCCACAACCAGTGGAGGATAACGGTCCGACCACCCAGGTGGAGGATTGGTGTCAGCAGCTCCATGTCGGGACAGACACCACTCCAGCCCATCAGAAACAAGGAGTATATCGAGTAGTTCAGGAGTATGCACAGGTATTCAGCAAACACCCACTCGACTTTGGAAAAATTAAAGGGGTTCAACATCACATCCCAACAGGCAATCATCCTCCCATTAAAGAACGGTACAGGCCTATACCACCAGCACACTACCAGAAAGCCAAGGAAATGTTGCGTGATATAAAGGAAGCAGGGGTGATAAGGGATAGTTGTAGTCCCTGGGCAGCACCTCTAGTCCTAGTCAGGAAAAAGGATGGAAGCATGAGAATGTGTGTAGATTACAGACAAGTAAATCGCATTACACATAAAGATGCATACCCTTTACCACGCATTGAGGAATCCTTAGCTGCCTTAAAGACTGCTAATTACTTTTCCACCCTTGACCTCACTAGTGGATACTGGCAAGTAGCTGTGGCTGAGGAGGATCGGGAGAAGACGGCTTTCACCACCCCGATGGGACTCTGTGAGTTCGACAGGATGCCGTTTGGACTCAGCAGTGCCCCTGGCACGTTCCAGAGAGTGATGGAGAGCTGCCTGGGACATCTCAACTTTGAAACTGTGTTGCTGTACCTGGACGACATAATTGTGTACTCCAAGACGTATGAAGATCACTTGAAGCACCTGGCGGAGGTATTCGAGTCACTGTCCAAGTATGGGATGAAACTGAAGCCTTCAAAGTGCCATCTGCTCAAACAAAAGGTACAGTATCTGGGACATATTGTCAGCTCAGAAGGAGTAGCGCTAGACCCTGAGAAGATCACCGCCATCCAGAAATGGCCGGAGCCGAAAAATCTCAAGGAGGTGCGACAGTTCCTGGGACTGACAGGGTACTACCGGAGGTTTGTGAAGGACTACACCAAGAAAGCAGCGCCTCTGCAAGACCTCCTGGTGGGGCAGTCCCTCAAGAGCAGAAATTCTCCATTCCATTGGGGTAAAGAACAGGCAGAAGCATTCAAGGAAATGAAGGAGATCCTGACAGGTGATGAAATCCTCGCCTATCCTGACTACAGCCAGCCGTTCCTGCTGTATACTGATGCCAGCAATGAAGGATTGGGAGCAGTCCTCAGTCAGAAGCAAAATGGCCTGGAGAAAGTCATCGCCTATGCAAGCAGGAAGCTCCGCCCGACCGAGAGGAACCCAGAGAACTATAGCAGCTTCAAGTTGGAGTTTCTGGCACTGGTCTGGGCCATCACGGAGAGGTTTAAGCACTACCTAGCCTCCAGCAAGTTCACTGCCTACACTGATAACAACCCCTTGACGCATCTTGAAACAGCTAAGCTGGGAGCCATGGAACAACGATGGATGGCTCGGCTGTCAAACTACCAATTCACAATCAAGTACCGAGCGGGCCGCAAGAATGCCAACGCTGATGCCCTATCCAGGATGCCTCATGAATCAGACACAGAGGAGTAAGTGGATGATCTGGAAGAGATTGAACTACCTGCCTTTCACAGGAATGGGATGATCCACGAGCAACAAGCCTGCAGGAGGCCGCGTGGTAAGACGTTAAATCCTCTACCTCACCACAGCTGGAAGGAGACTCAGGACAGCGATCCAGTTGTCAGCCGAATCAAGGAGTTGATAACTCAAGAAGGTTCCTCCTTGGAGAAGGATGTGCCTCTACAAGCAAAGCAGCTGTGGAACGAGAGAAGCCGGTTGTTCATCTACCGTGAGAAGCTGTGCCGGAGGTACGTCAACCCAAGGACCCATGAGATGGTATGGCAGATAGTAGTCCCTAGAGCAGATATCCAGATGGTGTTAGAAGCCTACCACGATCAAGCGGGACACTTTGGCTGGAAGAAGCTGGAGACCCTGTTGAAGTGTCGTTTCTATGGGTGGGAATGCGCAGCTCCATTGAGAGATGGTGCCAGAACTGTGGACCCTGTGGCCTAAGAAGAAAGGACTACAGCAGTCAGAAGGCACCCCTGCAACCCATCAAGACAACTCGGCCCTTGGAGATCGTGGCCCTGGACCATGTCAAGTTGTCACCCAGCCGGTCAGGATACTCCTATGCCCTGACTATGGTGGATCACTACTCCAGGTTCCTGGTGGTCGCTCCTGTCAAAGATCTAACGGCAGAGACAGCAGCAAAGACGTTCCAAGCGTATTTCTGCAGACCACACGGATATCCTGAGCAGGTGCTAACTGACCAAGGCCCAGCCTTCGAGGCAGAATTGTTCAAAGAGTTCTGTCACTTGTACGGTGTAAGAAGATAAGAACCACACCGTACCACCCCCAAACCAATGGTCTCTGTGAAAAGATGAATCATATCGTCATTGACCTGCTGAAGACTGTACCACTGGAGAGAGAAATCGGTTGCCAGACCTACTACCTGACCTGGTAGATCTGTAAATCACATACCAGTGAGTTCCACCAATTGCACCCCAGCCTACCTCATGCGGGCAAGACCAGGAAAACTGCCCATGGATCTGGAGCTTGGTGTTGTAGAACCGGAAGCAGATGTGGCTACTGAAGACTGGGACACAAACAGACAGGAACAGTACAGAAAAGTACAGGCCTGCGTTGAAGATAGTTTCAATCGAGTAAGGGATAAACAAGAAGATCGTATAACAAAAGTGCGCCAGCTGAACCTTTCGCACCTGGTGAATTCGTACTGAAAAGAAAGAGGAGGATACACAAACTCGACGATCAATGGGAAAGAGAGCCCTACATCATACAGAATTCAAGGTTTGACAACAAGAAAACGTGCATAATTAGCAAGGATGGAGGAAGAATGACTGCAACCGTATCCCGTGTCCAAACCCATTAAAGCTTCAGAGAGAAGAACCTGTTATCAATCAGGAAGAGCGTGATGACTCAGTCATACATACAGACTTAGGAGATTTCCCCGCGGATTGGCCTCGCATTGGAGAAGCTGTAATCATTCCCGTGCTTCAATTCTATCAACCACAAGAAGAACCTCTACTTCAGTTGCACCGGTTGTTGCAGTAGAGTCAGTTCCAGAGGAACCTGCCCCAGCAGAACCCCAAGAAGCAGCACCCCAAGAAGCGGAATCCCAAGAAATTGAATCTCAGGAAGAAGAATCCCCTGGCGAAACAGAACCGCATCGCCCAGTCGCTAGTATGCTTGCCAGATCCTAGAGAGGTGGAGGAAGATTTACAGTTTGCCGGCACGCAGGACAGACAGGGTAACTGACACCTCACCTACCACTACACCACGTAGGTCAGTACGCATAACAAGGGGGCAATTACCTGTTAGGTACAGAGAGTAGAGCCTAACACATGTAAATAATTATCAAGAACCACTGTATATGAATGTATATATTGTTATTATAACATGCCTTTGTATACCATTATATATTAACCTATTTTCCTTATAATATTGAAACAAGTGAATGGACATTCTTTTTGCTAGTGTTCTTTACTCCGTTGATGCATCCTTTTTCCAAAAGAGACTGGGACTTTTATGGTTGCTCAATTCAATCCCTCATTGTGCTAATGTACATAGTTGTTTATTTACCGTTATAGCAACAGTTCAAGAGTGCCTTACCCCTGTAAAGGAATGAGTTATTTACAATGTTTATTTTATCTGTTTTTGTATTTCAGCCCGGAGTGCGAGTTCTACTAGGGGAATGTGGAGCCCAGCTGCGACTGATCCATATCTTCCAGAAGGGTGCACTGAAAGAATATACCACTAGAGGTCATTATGCACTTTCACACACGTTCATTTATCCCCAAAGACCACCAGAGGGAGCTTGTGTTAGGCATATAAAAGAAGAAGTTTCAGTTTAGTTTCAGTTTTAGTTCAGTCAGCCAGTCAGTCTGCAGAAGGTGACGTGCAGAGCTGAGGTTAGAGAGGCTGCAGAGCTACTCAGTTCAAGAAAGTAAGTGGAGTCTAGTAAGAGTGAACAGAGATCACTCCAGCCTAGTCAGGCTGAATCTAGAGTGCAACTCAGTGAGAAGCGTTCCGACGCTTAGAGAGCGGCGAAAGAGGCAGCCCACCAACTGCCAGTGTGTGATCGTTGTGAGGATCTAGGTAGGCCGAAGGCGAGTGGAAAGTTTATGAGACAGTGGGGCCTTATGTTCATCCGCAAGTATTACCGGACACCGGGGTCCGAGCTTAAGGGATCTCCACGACCCATTAGGAAGCACCGGGTTCCTGGAGGACTACAAGTCCCAGGAGTACCACAGAGCTGATACGTAGCTGGATCAGAGGACGGAGTCTAGCAGTGCACTGCAAATAGAGACTGTGTTTCAAGAGGAGGTCCAATCACAAGATCAGCCAGTGCAGACGGAGACCAAGTTAGACCTAGCTCAAGCAGGTCAGGACTTTATCACATAAAGCAAAGTACAGGAGGCCACACACCTACAAGTGAGGAATCTGGATGTGCACCTTCACCTATAGATGCTCGGGAGTGTCTACAACATTGGCAGATAAAGGTACTAAAGTGACTTATGTGTTGCTACCCTTATTACTCCTGTCTGACCGGGTCCCCGTCTGTCCTGCACCCCACATCTACCTGCCCTGGGGAGAACTCAGCCTACTTGTGGAAGGCTAACACCTAGCTGCACAATATTAACCCTCCAGTGGATCTGCATAGCAGCGCTGGTCTCCAGACAAGATACCACAAGTGGCGTCACGAATCCCATATCATCATCAAGTCACCTGTAAATTCCCACATTACAGTGAGCGCCCAGGCACGGACCGAGCTGTGCTACCTGTGACATTCCCCATAGATATCACGGCTCGTGCCGATACCCCAAGCTCTGGCTGTGCGACTCATTCACTGCTCAAAAAAATAAAGGGAACACTCAAATAACCACTCACTAGATCTGAATTATGCATATTCCTCATTGAATACTTCTGTTCTGTATAAAGTTGAATGTGCTGACAACAAAATCACACAAAAATCATCAATGGAATCAAATTTATTAATGAATGGAGGCCTGGATTTGAGTCACACACAAAATTAAAGTGAATTTAATGTCCTTAAAACAAGTCAAAATGATGCTCAGTAGTGTGTGCGGCCTCCATGTGCCTATATGACCTCCCTGTGCCTGTATGACCTCTCTACAATGCCTGGGCATGCTCCAGATGAGGCGTCGGATGGTCTCCTGAGGGATCTCCTCCCAGACCTTGACTAAAGCATCCGCCAACTCCTGGACAGTCTGTGGTGCAACGTGACGTTGGTGGATGGAACGAGACATGATGTCCCAGATGTGCTCAATTGGATTCAGGTTTGGGGAACAGGCAGGCCAGACCATAGCGTCAATGCCTTCATTTTGCAGGAAATGCTGACACACTCCAGCCACATGAGGTCTGGCATTGTCCTGCATTAGGAGGAACCCAGGGCCAAACGCACCAGCATATGGTCTCACAAGGGGTCTGAAGATCTCATCTCGGTACCTAATGGCAGTCAGGCTACCTCTGGCGAGCACATGGAGGGCTGTGCGGCCCTCCAAAGAAATGCCACCCCACATCATTACTGACCCACTGCAAAACCGGTCATGGTGAAGGATGTTGCAGGCAGCAGATCGCTCTCCATGGCATCTCCAGACTCTGTCACATCTGTCACATGTGCTCAGTGTGAACCTGCTTTCATCTGTGAAGAGCACAGGGTGCCAGTGGTGAATTTTCCAATCCTTGTGTTCTTTGGCAAATGCCAAGCGTCCTGCATGTGTAGCGCCGGCGTCCCTGCCCTCTGCCAGGCAGGGGCGCTGTTCCCCTGTGACAGCGTCCTCTGCCAGGCAGGGACGTCGCCCCCCTTACCCGCGCTCAGCGTCCTCCTTCCGCCCTGCTGGGGCCACGCGCTCCTTCCCTGCTTCTGGACTTAGGGCGCGCGCCCGCGCACTCCCCCGCTCTTAAAGGGGCCGCGCACATCTTTCAAAAAGGTCCCCGGTCAATGCCGGAGGACTCCACCCTATATAAAGTACTTCCTCCTTAATGGAGGTGCCCGAGCAATTTTGTTATTGCACTGTTCACTACTCTGCTTCAGCCCTCAGGGTCCGTTACCAGTTACCTGCCTGTTTCCTGCCAGTTTCCTGTCTGCTACCTGCCCGCAAGCCTGCCTGGAGGTTCGGCCGTCACATGCGGTGACCATCGGCAATTCCAGAGACTCTCGCCTGCTCACTTGGGGGCGCTCATCAGCCATCTGCCTGCAAGCCTACCTGGAGGTTCGGCCATCACCTGCGGTGTCCATTGGCTATTCCAGAGACTCTCGCCTGCTCACTTGGGGGCGCTCATCTGCCATCTGCCTGCAAGCCTACCTGGAGGTTCGGTCATCACCTGCGGTGTCCATCGGCTATTCCAGAGACTCTAGCCTGCTCACTTGGGGAGTTCATCTGTCATCTGCCTGCTAGCCTACCGGGAGGCTCCACCATCTCAGGTCGTATATACCTGTCCATTCAGAGACTGCCCCGGCCCCTTGCCTGCCTGTTTATCCAGAGACTGCCCCGGTCACTTGCCGTGACTACCTGCCTGTCTACCCAGAGACTGCCCCGGTCACTTGCCGTGACTACCCGCCTGTTTGTCCAGAGACTGCCCCGGTCACTTGCCGTGACTACCTGCCTGTCCCTCCAGAGACTGCCCCGGTCACTTGCCGTGACTACCTGCCTGTCCCTCCAGAGACTGCCCCGGTCACTTGCCTTGACTACCTGCCTGTCCCTCCAGAGACTGCCCCGGTCACTTGCCGTGACTACCTGCCCGTCTACCCAGAGACTGTCCCTGTCACTTGCCGTGACTTCCTGTCCGTCTCCCCGGGCGCCACCCGCTCCTTTACAAGGAAAGTCTCGTTGTATAATAAAGCTCAGAGGTTCCGCCTCCCAGACCCGTTACAGTTTGCTCGGGCCATGGAACCCGGTGGCACCCAAACTCCCTCGCTCTCTGACCTGTGTCATGAACTGTCTCGTCAGAGGTCTCAACAGGAGTCCATCCTGGGTCACCTGCGGAATGTTAATTCCCGCCTGGACACCCTGACTACTTCACCAGCAACCACCGCGGGCGCCATGACTCGCAATCCGGCAGTTCCGCTGCTTACCAATTCTGTGGTCTCCGTTCCTGGACCTCGACTTTCAGCTCCTCCTCGGTTTGGAGGCGACCCTGCTCTGGCTCGGGTTTCATTAACCAGTGCACCCTGCATTTTGAACTCCTGGCACACCAGTTTAACTCCGACCGGGCCAAAATTGCCTTCATCATGTCCCATCTCACCGGAGAGGCCCTGGCCTGGCTAAATCCTCTTTGGGAGAGAGAAGATCCTCTGGTGTCTGACCTGTCTGCTTTTCTCTCAGCCTTCCGGAAGGTATTCGACGAACCCGGACGGAAGACCTCCTCTGCATCATCTCTGCTGCGTCTCCGTCAGGGAAGTCTCACCGTGGGTCAATATGCCATACGGTTCCGTACCCTTGCCTCGGAGCTGGCTTGGGATAATGACGCTCTGATATCTGTCTTCTGGGAGGGTCTGTCCGGCCGTATTAAAGATGAACTTGCCGGTCGGGACATTCCAACCTCTCTCGATGACCTAATAACTCTTGCCAATCGAACTGATCTACGGTTCCAGGAGCGCGCTAAGGAGGTCACCCGTGAGAGGTTTCCTCGTCTAGCTCCATCTTTTCAGAGACCTGTAACTCCTTCCGTTTCTCCTCAGGCACACTCTTCTGAGCCTATGCAAGTCGACCAGACCAAGATGGTCAAAGCCCGTCAGGACTTAAGCCGTGCCGAGGGGAGTTGCTTCTACTGTGGCAGTAAGGAGCACCGGATCCGTACCTGCCCAGAGAGGTCGGGAAACGCCTGTGTCTAGGTTCGCTCTGAGAGGTCCACCTAGACAAAAATAAATCCTCTTCATCTCTGCTGCTGTCTGTCTCAATTCTCCTCGGTGAGAACCGTTACTTCGAACTAGCCCAACTTGATTCTGGAGCAGCCGGGAATCTTGTTTCACAGGCTCTAGTAGAAAAATATCGCATTCCTACCAAACCTCTGGTTGAACCAGTATCTGTTGCTGCTGTGGATGGGGGTCTCCTACCACGTCCCATCCAACTTATCACTGAAGCCATAACCCTGCAGGTGGGAATGTTGCACTCTGAGAGCATCTCGTTTCATGTTCTGCCTGGACTCTCTCACGCTTTCTTACTAGGTCTGCCTTGGCTCCAAAAGCATGCACCCGTGCTCGACTGGCAGACTGGAGAGATCCTTCGCTGGGGACAGGACTGTCATAAAACGTGTTTGGTTCCTGTTCATCCCGTCCATCCTTCTCATACACCAACTAATCTACCAGGGCTCCCGATTCCATATTGGTCATTCGCTGATGTCTTTAATAAAAAGGAAGCAGAGACATTACCCCCTCACAGACCGTATGATTGCCCGATCGACCTGCTTCCCGGTACTACGCCTCCCCGTGGGCGTATTTACCCATTGTCTGCTGCTGAGACCAGGTCGATGTCCGAATATATCGAGGAGAATTTGGCCAAGGGATTCATCCGGAAATCCACCTCCCCAAGGGAGCAGGTTTCTTCTTCGTAAAAAAGAAAGACGGCTCTCTCCGTCCCTGTATTGACTACAGAGGCCTAAATTTGATCACGGTGAAGAATAAGTACCCTCTTCCCTCATTCCAGAATTGTTTGATCGTCTGAGGGGGGCTAGAATCTTCACCAAACTGGATCTTCGTGGGGCATATAACCTAGTCCGTATCCGTCGGGGAGATGAATGGAAGACGGCATTCAACACCCGGGACGGCCACTACGAGTATTTGGTGATGCCCTTTGGTCTCTGTAATGCTCCAGCAGTCTTTCAGGAGTTGGTCAATGACATCTTTCGGACCTTCTCTACTCCTGCGTTGTGGTGTACCTAGACGACATCTTGGTCTTCTCTCCGGATCTCCAGTCTCACCGGAGGGATGTTCGTCAGGTTCTGCTCAGGCTCAGGCAGAATCACCTCTTCGCCAAATATGAGAAGTGTCTATTTGAGCAGACCTCGCTTCCGTTTCTGGGCTACATCATTTCTCAGACAGGCCTACGAATGGATCCGGAGAAACTGTCTGCCATCGAGAAATGGCCCCGACCGGAGGGGTTGAAGGCCATTCAGCGGTTCCTGGGATTCGCCAATTATTACCGCCTTTTCATACCGCACTTCTCTTCCCGGACTGCTCCAATCTCCGCGCTCACCCGCAAGGATGCTAATCCCAAACAGTGGACGCCCGAAGCAGAGGAGGCCTTTCTTTCTTTAAAACAGGCCTTCTCTTCCGCTCCAGTGCTGCATCGTCCGGACGGCAACAAGCAGTTCTTCCTGGAGGTGGACGCTTCTTCTTCTGGAGCCGGAGCGGTACTTACTCAAAAATCTTCATCCGGGAGGATGGTATCTTGCGGCTTCTTCTCCAAACTCTTCTCCTCTTCTGAGCGCAATTACTCCATAGGAGACCGAGAGTTATTGGCCATCAAGCTGGCATTGGAGGAGTGGCGTTACCTACTCGAGGGGGCTCTTCATCCGGTAATCATTTACACTGACCACAAAAATCTGGCTTACCTCCAGCATGCCCAGAGACTTAACCCTCGCCAAGCCCGGTGGTCCTTGTTTTTTGCCCGCTTTGATTTTCTTTTACATTTTCGCCCGGCTGACAAGAACATCAAGGCGGACGCCCTGTCCCGGTCCTTCCTGGTGTCGGATCTCGAGGAGGAACCTAAACATATCATCGATCCCGCCAGAGTGATGCAGGTGGCTCCCGTGAGTCTAAATCGTCTCCCTCCTGGTAAGACGTTCTATCAGTAACCGATCGGAAGAGAATCCTACACTGGGGTCATTCGTTCAAACTAGCTGGCCACGCTGGTCAGAGAAAGACCCTCCAGCTCATTACTCGGCATTACTGGTGGCCTACCCTGCACAAGGACGTAATAGACTTTGTTTCTGCCTGTGTCTCCTGTGCCCGCAACAAAGTTCCGAGACACCTGCCTGCCGGCCGTCTTCTTCCGCTTCCTGTACCCGCTGCCCCCTGGCAGCATATAGCCATGGACTTCATAACAGATCTGCCCGTCTCTGCCGGTTGTACGGTCATTTGGGTGGTTGTTGACCGATTTTCCAAGATGGCTCACTTCATTCCCCTGCCAGGGCTTCCGTCTGCACCCGAGTTGGCTAAAGACTTTATCCGCCACATCTTCCGTCTTCATGGTCTGCCTCGTCACATTGTGTCGGATCGTGGGGTACAGTTCACCTCACGTTTCTGGAGAGCCACTTGTAAGTTGCTAGACGTCACTTTGGATTTCTCCTCCGCTTACCACCCGCAGTCCAATGGACAAGTCGAGCGAATCAATCAGAATCTGACCAGTTATCTCCGGCACTTCGTTAATGCCCACCATTCTGACTGGGTGGATCTCCTGCCTTGGGCCGAATTCTCTTACAACAATCACGAGAGCGAATCTTCCTCCAAATCTCCGTTTTTTGTAGTCTTCGGTCAACACCTCGGATCCCTGTTCCTGTCTCCATCTCTGTGGACAATCCAGCTGCGGAATCTCTGGTTAACGAGTTTTCCTCCTTATGGGAGAGTACCCGGTCCGCACTCATTCTGTCATCCGAGCGCATGAAGAAACATGCTGACAAAAAACGTCTGGATCCTCCTCAATTCCGTCCTGGGGATAAGGTCTGGCTTTCGTCCAAGTATGTCCGGCTCAAGATTCCTTCCTACAAGTTAGGCCCTCGGTTCATCGGTCCTTTTGAGATCATCAGTCAGATCAACCCGGTGTCCTATAAATTGAAACTCCCGGCCACTTTGCGGATTCCTAACTCCTTCCATGTATCTCTCCTCAAACCGGTGGTACTTAACTCTTTTGTCAAGTCTACAGGTACACCTCCTGCTCCAGTGTCTGCTGAAGACGAATTTGAAGTAGAGAACATTCTGGCCACCAAAAGGGTAGGAAGAAAGACCTACTTTCTGGTGGATTGGAAGGGGTTTGGTCCTGAGGAGAGAACGTGGGAGCCTCGGGAGAACATCCATGCCCCTCTCATCCTAGCTAAATTTCTTTCTGGCCTAAAAAAGGGGGGGCCTAAAGGGGGGGTACTGTAGCGCCGGCGTCCTCTGGAGGTTCGGCCATCACCTGCGGTGTCCATTGGCTATTCCAGAGACTCTCGCCTGCTCACTTGGGGGCGCTCATCTGTCATCTGCCTGCAAGCCTACCTGGAGGTTCGGTCATCACCTGCGGTGTCCATTGGCTATTCCAGAGACTCTCGCCTGCTCACTTGGGGGCGTTCATCTGTCATCTGCCTGCTAGCCTACCGGGAGGCTCCACCATCTCAGGTCGTATATACCTGTCCATTCAGAGACTGCCCCGGCCCCTTGCCTGCCTGTTTATCCAGAGACTGCCCCGGTCACTTGCCGTGACTACCTGCCTGCTACGCCTCGTACTACCCCCCAGAGACTGCCCCGGTCACTTGCCGTGACTACCTGCCTGTCCCTCCAGAGACTGCCCCGGTCACTTGCCGTGACTACCTGCCTGTCCCTCCAGAGACTGCCCCGGTCACTTGCCGTGACTACCTGCCTGTCCCTCCAGAGACTGCCCCGGTCACTTGCCGTGACTACCTGCCCGTCTACCCAGAGACTGTCCCTGTCACTTGCCGTGACTTCCTGTCCGTCTCCCCGGGCGCCACCCGCTCCTTTACAAGGAAAGCCTCCTTGTATAATAAAGCTCAGAGGTTCCGCCTCCCAGACCTGTACACTTATCTGGCTATAATGATAAGATATTGAATCAATAAACAGCTAAAGCAATAAGATGGTATATCAAGATTAGTGTTGAGCGATACTGCTCGATATCTAAAAA
>JARQOD010003733.1:0-61691 GCA_033576555.1 Oophaga sylvatica | reverse complement strand
CCTTCTAAGGACTAGATTACAGTGGTCAGGGATTTATAGGAGACAGGGTTTACGCTGGTGGCCTGGACCTCTGTACCATTAACAGTACCTCCAGGTAGAGGGACTAGTCAGGACCCCAGTTTAGGGTCAGCATAGACCCCGGTCCACCTCTAGCCAGAGACAGCGTGAAAAGGATTCAGTATTGACCCACAGGATATTATGTCAGGTAATACTGTGCTATATATACATGTTAATGTTACCTATTTATATGTTATATAGAATGTTGTCCCACTTGATAGATTACTGACATTATATATTTATACATCTGCTAGACAGCTGACATTTTCACCGGCCAAAACTATAGATTCTCCCCAGCTACCATGATCCAGTAGCCCAGCTTGCCCTGCAGTTGCAGAAATTGTCCATGGAGTTTACGGACATTAAGTCCAAGGTTTTGTCCCCCCCGGAGCAAACCAGATCTGAACCTAAGGTTGCTCTCCCGGACAGGTTCACTGGTGGGCGGGACAAATTTTTTACCTTCCGGGAGGCATGTAAATTGTACTTTCGGCTACGGCCTCGGTCATCGGGGAGTGAGGAGCAGAGGGTGGGAATTGTCATCTCGCTCTTACAAGGGGACCCTCAATCCTGGGCATTCTCTCTTCCTCCGGGCTCCCCGGCCCTCCAGTCAGTAGATCGATTTTTTGCTGCCCTGGGGCTGGTGTATGATGACCGGATCGGGTCTCCCTTGCTGAAACGAAGTTACGTAGGATACAGCAGGGAGATCGTCCGGCGGAGGAATTTTCTTCTGAGTTCCGTAGATGGGCCACAGATACTCAGTGGAATAACCCAGCTCTTAGGAGCCAGTTTTGTCAAGGGTTATCTGACAAATTAAAAGATGTTTTGGCTCAGTATGATTCTCCTCCGTCACTGGAGGCTGCTATGGCCCTTGCTATTCGTATTGATAGACGGCTTCGGGGGAGGTGCGAGGTAACTCCGCCCCCTGTTATTACTCCACCCACTACTAAAGTCCCTTATATGGAGGTTCCCCTGGTCTGTTCTGAGGAACCTATGCAGTTGGGTGGGACATCATTTTGTAGGAGGGAATCGGCGGTGCGCCGCAAGACAAGAAGGTGTTTCTTCTGCGGGAGAGAGGGACATTTTGTTGGGGGGTGTCCCTCCCGTGCCTCATTGAGCAAAAAAGTCACCGAAAAACTGTTAATCCCAGGTTGTGTGGTGGACGACAACCTGGGAGTAGGTATTTCGTCCCCAGGTCCGTCTCAATTTCTCGTGCCTGCGGAGGTGGTGGTTGGTGCGAGAGTTGAGAGGATTTCTGTTCTTCTTGATAGTGGGTCTGGGGCTAATATGGTGGACACTCGGTTTGCCCAGGTGCAAGGTATGCAACTGAGTGTATTGGCCAAACCGATCCCTATACTTTCTATTGACGCCAGACCTCTCGGTCAAGGTAGCTTTGTACAAGCTGTTCATAACATAGACCTTCGAGTAGGGGCAATACATAAAGAACAGTTGTCTTGTTATGTGTTGGAGGGTCTTCCTACTCCTATTGTGTTGGGACTTCCCTGGTTGGCTAAACATAACCCAGTGATTGATTGGCAATCCAGAGAGATAAGCCAGTGGGGTGAATTTTGCAAGAATAACTGCATGAACACGGTCATCGGTGCGGTCGTGCCTAGGACTTTGCCTCCTTTTCTGGAGGACTTTGGGGACATGTTCTCAGAGGAGGGGTGTCTAAAGTTACCTCCTCATCGCACGTATGACTGCTCAATAAAATTGCTTCCTGATGCCTTATCTCGTAGTTTCCCAGGGGCCGGAAAGACGGATGACCCAGTTCCTATCCTTCAGGAAGGAGTGGTGGTGTCGGCTGTGTGCTCTGAGCTTGAGGAGGAGGTGTTGGAGGCTCAGGGGGACGCCCCTGTAGGACCTCCAGGGAAACTGTTTGTTCCTAATCAGTTAAGACAAAAAGTTATCGAGGCACATCATAGTTCTGCTTTAGCAGGACATCCAGGGAGTAAAGCAACTGTGGATCTCCTTTCTCGCCGGTTTTGGTGGCCTAACTTAAATAAAGAGGTAATAACTTTTGTCGCGTCCTGTGGAGTTTGTGCTCGCTGTAAGACCCCACATACTCGTCCATCTGGGGTTCCTGAGGAGGAACGATTCTCGTCGTCACTTGCTTCAGTTTGGAGAGGAGTGCTGAATGGTCTGAAGTGCTATGGGGAACTGTTTCAAGCGGAGGTCTGATAGTAGGAGAGTGTCTGGTCCGGACCTAGGTGTGAACGATCTGGTGTGGTTGTCTACCAAGAATATAAAACGCAAAGTTCCCACCTGGAAACTGGGTCCCAGGTTCATCGGTCCATACAGGATCAGTTCTATAATTAATCCTGTGGCATTTCGTCTGGACCTCCCTCCTACGTTTAAAATCCATAATGTATTCCACAAATCGTTGCTTAAGAGGTACGTGGCGCCAGTTATACCGTCACTTCTACCTCCTCCTCCAGTGGTGGTCAATGGTAACTTAGAATTTCAAGTGTTGAAGATCATTGACTCACGTCTGAATCGCCGGTCCCTTCAGTATTTGGTTCATTGGAAGGGATATGGTCCTGAGGAGAGGACGTGGGTCTCTGCGTCTGAGATTAACGCAGATCGATTGGTTCGGACCTTCCACACGACTTACACGGACAGACCTGGCCCTGAGGGTCCGGAGGCCCCTCGTAGAAGGGGGGGTACTGTCATGGGTGCATCGCCACGAAAATTGTCGCGATTGCACATTCTGACTTCTCGCAGCTGAGTTGCTGTTTCTTTGTGTTTGGTAATGAGGGAGTTAATTTTACCTAGCTCTTTGCTAAGACTAGGTCCAGCCTCGCCCGGCTGCTTTTGATTATGTTCTAATTAGCTTCCTTTATATAGCTGCCAGTCTGCTGGTTAGATGCCGGTGAAAGCATTCATACAGACTGCAGATAGGATCGGTTCTGAGAAGACTTAAGCTAAGAGCTCTTTTGTTGTTTCTCCTCACCTTGCTTATAGTTTATCTCCTAGACCTTTGGTGTTCCCTCTGTGTTTTAATGTTGTATGCAAGACAGTATTTACTTTATCCCCTGTCTGTCTCGTTTGTCTATACTGTTTGTTAACCTTTACCTGTCCATTCCCTATGGTGGTAATCAGGGTCCTTCTAAGGACTAGATTACAGTGGTCAGGGATTTATAGGAGACAGGGTTTACGCTGGTGGCCTGGACCTCTGTACCATTAACAGTACCTCCAGGTAGAGGGACTAGTCAGGACCCCAGTTTAGGGTCAGCATAGACCCCGGTCCACCTCTAGCCAGAGACAGCGTGAAAAGGATTCAGTATTGACCCACAGGATATTATGTCAGGTAATACTATGCTATATATACATGTTAATGTTACCTATTTATATGTTATATAGAATGTTGTCCCACTTGATAGATTACTGACATTATATATTTATACATCTGCTAGACAGCGTGACAGATGAAGAAAGAAAATGGATTTTAGCTTCGGGTAATTTTCATTTTTTTCATTGTTCCTTGTGGATTGCATCTGATGAAGAAAGAAAATGGATTTTAGCATCGTGTATTTTTTGGGTTTTTTCGTTGTTCCTTGTGGATTGCATCTGATGAACAAAGAAGATGGATTTTAGCTTCGGGTAATTTTTCGTTTCTTTCGTTGTTCCTTGTGGATTGCATCTGATGAAGAAAGAAAATGGATTTTAGCATCATATATTTTTTGTTTTTTTTTCGTTGTTCCTTGTGGATTGCATCTGATGAAGAAAGAAGATGGATTTTAGCGTCGGGTATTTTTACGTTTTTTTCATTGCTCCTTGTGGATTGCATCTGATGAAGAAAGATGGATTTTAGCATGGGTATTTTTTCGTTTTTCTGTTGTTCCTTGTGGATTGCATCTCATGAAGATGGATTTTTGCGTACGGTATTTTTGTGTTTTTTTCGTTTTTCCTTGTGGATTGCATCTGATGAAGAAAGAAGATGGATTTTAGCGTCAGGTATTTTTTCGTTTTTTCGTTGTTCCTTGTGGATTGCATCTGATGAAGAAGATGGATTTTAGCGTCGTGTATTTTTTGGTTTTTTTCGTTGTTCCTTGTGGATTGCATCTGATGAAGAAAGAAGATGGATTTTAGCGTCGGGTATTTTTGCGTTTTTTTTCATTGCTCCTTGTGGATTGCATCTGATGAAGAAAGATGGATTTTAGCATCGGGTATTTTTTCGTTTTTTCGTTGTTCCTTGTGGATTGCATCTGATGAAGATGGATTATTGCGTAGGGTATTTTTGTGATTTTTTCGTTTTTCCTTGTGGATTGCATCTGATGAAGAAAGAAGATGGATTTTAGCATCAGGTATTTTTTCATTTTTTTCGTTGTTCCTTGTGGATTGCATCTGATGAAGAAGATGGATTTTAGCGTCGTGTATTTTTTTCGTTTTTTTCATTTTCCTTGTGGATTTCATCTGATGAAGAAAGATGGATTTTAGAGTCGAGTATTTTTTCGTTTTTTTCATTGTTCCTTGTGGATTGCCTCTGATAAAGAAGCGTCGGGTATTTTTTCATTTTTTTTCATTGTTCCTTGTGTATTGCATCTGATGAAGATGGATTTTAGCGTCGGGTTTTTTTATTTTTTTTTGTTCTTCCTTGTGGATTGCATCTGATAAAGATAGAAGATGCATTTTAGCGTCTGGTATTTTTTTGTTTTTTCATTGTTCCTTGTGGATTGCATCTAATGAAGAAAGAAAATGGATTTTAGCATCGGGTATTTTTTCCTTTTTTTCGTTGTTCCTTGTGGATTGCATCTGATGAAGATGGATTTGAGCGTCGGGTATTTTTTTTTTTGTTCTTCCTTGTGGATTCCATCTGATGAAGAAAGAAGATGTATTTTAGCGTCTGGCATTTTTTTGTTTTTTCCTTGTTCCTTGTGGATTGCATCTGAAGAAGAAAGAAGATGGATTTTAGCGTTGGGTATTTTTGTGTCTTTTTCGCTGTTCCTCGTGGATTGCATTTGATGAAGAAAGAAGATGGATTTTAGCGTCGGGTATTTTTTCATTTTTTTCGTTGTTCCTTGTGGATTGCATCTAAAGAAGAAAGAAGATGGATTTTAGCGTTGGGTATTTTTGTGTTTTTTTCGCTGTTCCTCGTGGATTGCATTTGATGAAGAAAGAAGATGGATTTTAGCGTCGGGTATTTTTTCGTTTTTTTCGCTGTTCCTTGTGGATTGCATCTGATGAAGAAAGATGTTTTTTAGCGTCGGGTATTTTTTTCGTTGTTCCTTGTGGATTGCATCTGATGAAGAAAGAAGATGGATTTTAGCTTCGGGTAATTTTTCATTTCTTTCGTTGTTCCTTGTGGATTGCATCTGATGAAGAAAGAAAATGGATTTTAGCATCATGTATTTTTTTGGTTTTTTTCGTTGTTCCTTGTGGATTGCATCTGATGAAGAAAGAAGATGGATTTTAGCGTCGGGTATTTTTGCGTTTTTTTTCATTGCTCCTTGTGGATTGCATCTGATGAAGAAAGATGGATTTTAGCATCGGGTATTTTTTCGTTTTTTTCGTTGTTCCTTGTGGATTGCATCTGATGAAGATGGATTTTTGCGTACGGTATTTTTGTGTTTTTTTTTTCGTTTTTCCTTGTGGATTGCATCTGATGAAGAAAGAAGATGGATTTTAGCGTCAGGTATTTTTTCGTTTTTTTCGTTGTTCCTTGTGGATTGCATCTGATGAAGAAGATGGATTTTAGCGTCGTGTATTTTTTCGTTTTTTTCATTGTTCCTTGTGGATTTCATCTGATGAAGAAAGATGGATTTTAGAGTCGAGTATTTTTTCGTTTTTTTCATTGTTCCTTGTGGATTGCCTCTGATAAAGAAGCGTCGGGTATTTTTTCATTTTTTTTCGTTGTTCCTTGTGTATTGCATCTGATGAAGATGGATTTTAGCGGCTAGTTTTTTTATTTTTTTTTGTTCTTCCTTGTGGATTGCATCTGATGAAGATAGAAGATGGATTTTAGCATCTGGCATTTTTTTGTTTTTTCATTGTTCCTTGTGGATTGCATCTAATGAAGAAAGAAAATGGATTTTAGCATCGGGTATTTTTTCGTTTTTTTCGTTGTTCCTTGTGGATTGCATATGATGAAGAAAGATTTTAGCGTCGGGTATTTTTTCGTTTTTTTCGTTGTTCCTTGTGGATTGCATCTGATGAAGATGGATTTGAGCGTCGGGTATTTTTTTTTTTTTGTTCTTCCTTGTGGATTGCATCTGATGAAGAAAGAAGATGTATTTTAGCGTCTGGCATTTTTTTGTTTTTGCCTTGTTCCTTGTGGATTGCATCTGAAGAAGAAAGAAGATGGATTTTAGCGTCTGGCATTTTTTTGTTTTTTTCATTATTCCTTGTGGATTGCATCTAATGAAGAAAGAATATGGATTTTAGCGTCGGGTATTTTTTGTTTTTTGTGTCGTTCCTTGTGGATTGCATCTGATGAAGAAAGAAGATGTATTTTAGCGTCTGGCATTTTTTTGTTTTTGCCTTGTTCCTTGTGGATTGCATCTGAAGAAGAAAGAAGATGGATTTTAGCGTCTGGCATTTTTTTGTTTTTTCATTATTCCTTGTGGATTGCATCTAATGAAGAAAGAATATGGATTTTAGCGTCGGGTATTTTTTCGTTTTTTTCGTTGTTCCTTGTGGATTGCATCTGATAGAGAAAAGATGGATTTCAGCGTCATGTATTTTTTTTGTTATTTTCTTGTTCCTTGTGGATTGCATCTGATGAAGAAAGAAGATGGATTTTAGCGTCGGGCATTTTTTCGTTTTTTCGTTGTTCCTCGTGGTTTGCATCTGATGAAGAAATAAGATGGATTTTAGCGTCAGGTATTTTTTTTAGTTTTTTTCGTTGTTCCTTGTGGATTACATCTGATGAAGATGGATTTTAGCGTCGGGTATTTTTTAGTTTTTTTCGTTGTTCCTTGTGGATTGCATCTGATGAAGAAAGTAGATGGATTTTAGCGTCGGGTATGTTAGGGTTCGAGTTCCCGCTGCTGCACAAGGGGAGTCTCGAACCGGTCCCGCTACGGTCCCCCATTCTTCTCCATCCGCAGTGGAGCCTGCTCAGCAGAGACGTCGGTCCCAGCGTCTTGCCCATTCCAGTACTGTGCAGAGACTTGCTGCTTCCTCTCCTGGATCTGCTATTATAGCCAGTACTGGAGCAGACGTCTTTGAGACGAAGTCCTGCGTTTCCCCTTCTGAGCATGCCCAGGGTAAGATCTCTCATTGGAGATCAGGGGTCACATGTTCAGGTACTGCAGCAGCTCCTATTGGTCCGCCAGGAAGGTCATGAAACTACATGTGTTTGTAACAGTTTCTCATTGGTCCTTGTTTCTGGCAGGTCCTGTAGCTGTTGCTATAAAAGGGTGGCATGGCTGGGCCGCCATGCGCTAATATCAATCATTACATGCTTAGCGCCACTGTGGTCATTCGTGTGTGTGGTTAGGGCCCGGCTGAAATAAGCCCCTAGAATACCGACTTAATCGGTGAGGAATTTGGTATGCTAGCTGGTCAGGGTCGGTGTCCTAGATGCCCTAGATTGCTGGCATAACCGGTGAGGAGTTTGATTGCCGTATTCAGGGCCTGGCGTTCAGACGCCATAGATAGCGGGTGACTCCCGCGAGGACATTAGCGCATGATCACGTTCTATGTTCGCTTAGCTGTTCACTGTGTACCTGGGTGCCTGACAGGACACAGAAGTTTGTCTCAGCGGCTCTGTGACGTAACAGGGTTCGCTTTCAACGCTAGACTGTGCCTTAGCGTGTTTATTCTGCGACTCAGTTGTGTTAAGTGAGTTCGCACACATCGCCATATAGCGCTGCGGCACTCCTTATAGCGGCTCTGTGTATTAACAGAGTTCGCACATATTGCCACAGAGCGTTACGGCGTTTATTTTGGCAACTCTGCGGGATTACAGAGTTCGCTTCTTGCGCCATTTTACTAGCAGCAGGCTCCGCCTGCACGGTGGACCCCGGGCTGCGAACGCACCTCTCCACATCTTATATTTGGTGCGTTCCGCAGACTCTAACAGGGTATTTTTTTTTTTTTTCGTTGTTCCTTGTGGATTGCATCTAATGAAGAAAGAAGATGGATTTTAGCGTCGGGTATTTTTTCTTTTTTTTTCGTTGTTCCTTGTGGATTGCATCTGATGAAGAAAGACCATGTCTTTTAGTGTCGGGTATTTTTGCGTTTTTTTTCGTTGTTCCTTGTGGATTGCATCTGACGAAGAAAGATGGATTTTAGCGTCGGGTATTTTTTCATTTTTTTCGTTGTTCCTTGTGGATTGCATCTGATGAATAAAGAAGATGGATTTTAGCGTTTGGTATTTTTTCTTTTTCGTTGTTCCTTGTGGATCACATTGTTTGAAGAAAGAAGATGGATTTTAGCGTCGGTTATTTTTTCATTTTTTTTGTTGTTCCTTGTGGATTGCATCTGATGAAGAAAGAAGATGGATTTTAGCGACTGGTATTTTTTGGTTTTTCGCTGTTCCTTGTGGATTACATCTGATGAAGAAAGTGCTATTTATATTCACTATAAAAAACAAGCACAAGTTGTATCTTGACAGCGATTCCCACTTGGTACTGTTGTTCCAAAGCCTTTTTGTGACTCCTATTAAAGTTCCATTTTTCGGTATTATTTCCTGTAAAATAGTGAATCTTCTGTTTTTAAATTTATGATTAATAAAATTTGTTTTTTATTAACTAATGTTTGTGTCACTTCAAATTATTTTTTGCAAGTAGTCTCTAGCAAAAAAATATGTGGAATAATCATTTATTTTAGTGTAGACTATTTTTTTGTTTTTCCGTGTTTCTTGTGGAATACATCTGATGAAGAAAGAAGATGCTTTTTACTGCTTTTTATATTATTCAATGTTTTTTTAGATTTTGTCTGGTGTAGAAAGAACGGTTTTTCCTACCGGTAATTCATGTTTTGATTTGTCTTTTGTGAATTTTATGTGAGAAAGAAAATAGTTTTTAATTACAAGTATTTTGTGTTTTTCTTTTTTTGTAGGTCAGTGTGGATTACAATTTATGAAAGAAAAAGTAGCTTTTAGCAATGGATGTTTTGTTCTTTCTTTGCTCCTTTTGGATTGCGTTTCATGAAGATAGATGGTTTTGTAATGACGGATTTTTTAGTTTGTCTTCGCTCCTTGTGGATTACATCTGATGAAGAAAGATGATGGATTAAATCATCTGTTATTTTTCATTATTCCTTGTGGATTATATCTGATGAAGAAAGAAGATGGTTTTTAGCGTTGAATAATTTTTTAGTCCACACGATATTAGAATAGCGGCCGTCGTCCTTTTCTCCCTCTCCCCCGCAAACCTCAGCATACCTTTGCATTTTGCTATTTTCGTTTTTCTTTGTTTCTTGTGGATTGCATCTAATGAAAAAAGAAGTTGGACTTTAGTGGCGGGTATTTTTTCATTTTTTGTTTTTTTTATGCGGATTACATCTGATGAAGAAAGTAGTCAGTTTTAGATACAGGTGTCTATGGATTTAATAGCTCCTGTAATTAATTAATTTTTTTAAAAAAATTCTATATGGACCTTTGTTGAGTAGTATGTTTTTAATTTTCTAAATAAAAGTTATAAAAGTTATTTTTTAGGTGTCTATTTATCATTGAGGTTCTAAATGCCGTATATACTTGTGTTTAAGCCGAGATTTTCAGCACATTTTTTGTGCTGAAAACACCCCTCTCGGCCTTTACATGAGTCATTACCCGTGGGGGGGGGATGGGGAGGCAGAAGACATCATACTCACCCTCCAGGCGTCATCATCATCGCTGCATATCAGTCCCTGCATCTCATTCGGGGCGCCGGCATCTCTCTTCCTGTCTTCCTTCCTGTGCTCAGCAGTCACATGGTACCGTTCATTAAAGTAATGAATATGCACGCGTCTCCACTCCCAGAGGCGTGGATCTCATATTCATTACTTTAGGAAGACAGGATGAGAGATGCGGGCGCCCGTCACGGACGGAGATGCAGGGACTGAGATGTAGCAGCGCCAGGAGGGTGAGTAAGACTCGTGGAGGGTGAGCCATGCGATATTCACCTGTCCCCGTTCCACTGCCGTGCTGTATCTACCGGGTCCTCTGGCTGTGACGTTCAGGTCAGAGGGCGCAATGACGTGGTTTTTTTTTTTAAACTCTTTTTATTGAAGGCTTTCACAATATAGTACGTATGACATTGCAATATAAAGTCAGAATAATCCAAGTTATAATCATTCACAGTGACATAACTATTATATCATAATTTCAATAATAAGAAAAAAACAAAACAAATACAACACAGTATTCTACGCGATACATTTTACCATTCATTGCTCCTTCTAGCTAACAGGGTCTGTTTTAGGAGCTGTGAGCTTGTACCAGATCAGATTAGAAAAGACACATATTTTAAATACACACAAATCATAGCTTGCATGGTCTAGAAGTGATATACATCAGGGATTATATCTCGAGATCGAAGAGATCATAGCATTAGGAGCCAAGTGTGTCAAAGGGGAATTACACCACCTTTCCCAAATCTTATGGAACTTCTGGGGACATCTTCTGTTCTTATACAATATGTTCTCATAAAGAATTATGTCATTCACTAATTTCTTCCATTGATTAATCGAAGGAGATTTCCCTCCCATCCATCTCAACACCACTGCTTTCCTAGCCATGAATAGAACCTCTCGAAGAAACATTCTATCATAATGAACCCACAGCTCTTCATCCACAACATCCAGGATACATAACTCAGGAGTGCATTCAATCGGTATCCCCAATATTCGCTCCAATGTATTCATGACATCACCCCAGTACCTTCGTATACTGCCACAGCTCCAGATAAGGTGCCAAAAGTCCGCCCCCGATTCCCCACAGCTATGGCAATCATCCGTTGCCCTTCTACCGAATTTATGAAGTCTGCTTGGGGTCAAGTAAGACTGGTGAAGAATATACAATTGGATTAGCTTGTTATTTGCAGCTGGTGACACCATCATACGTGCCCCAAGGGCGTCGTCCCACTGCTCATCAATGTTAGAGGGGATTAAGTGCCGTCATTTACTTTCTACAACAAGCTGAGTGGATGCAATTTTAGAGTTTAATAGAAAGGTATAAAGAGAGGAAATCATCCCCTGTAGATCCTTGAGTTCATAATATTACTATCAATGGGTATTTAGATATTCTCATTCTAGGAAACGGGAACTGATACATTATGGCATGTCTCAGCTGCAGATATCTATAAAATTCTCTATAAGAAACTCCAAATGTTACATGAATTTGTTCAAACGATAATACAATTTTGTTTTCAAAAAGCTGACTAAGGCTGCTTTCACACTTTCGTTTGAGTGACCTGTGCCTGTCTGCGCACAGCCGCCACTAAGCTCCGCCCCCGGCCACGCCTCCTCCCTGGTGGCTCCGCCAATGGGCGCATGACGCCGCATGCGACCTGCGTACCCTATCTTTAGCATTGGGTACGCAGGCTGTGTGCAGGTATGCGTTTAGCGGCGCATGCGTCCTTTTGACGGTGCGCAGAGCGCACCAAAATGTTGCTCGGTGCACAAGTCAAAAGGACGCATGCGCTGCCAAACGCATACCTGTGCACGGCCTGCATACCCAATGCTAAAGTTAGGGTACGCAGGTCGCATGCGGCGTCATGCGCCCATAGGCAGAGCTGCTGGGAGGAGGAGTGGCCATGGGCGGAGCTTAGAGGCGGCCGTGCGCAGACAGGCGCAGGTCGCTCAAACGCAAGTGTGAAGCCAGCCTAATTGTTATTATTTCATTCTGTTTCAAAAAACTTGGATCTTGTAAACTTTGAAGGTGTGGGTATTCGGAATCATCCCATATCTGAACATCCCCAATCTGATCAGTGAACTTTATAATACGTTTACTTTCTTGCCAAATTTGTATCGCTAAATTGTGTGCAAATGTTAATCCCTGAGGTGGTCTACATGAACCTTCCAATATTGCCCACGGTGTATTCCCATCCAGAAAGTGCATGAGATGTGCCTCTGTGTTATTGAGCCTATCTCCAATTAACCAGTGTTTTAAATTATGCAGTTGACCAGCTAAATAATACAAATACAAGTCAGGGAGCGCGTAACCCCTCTGGTTTTTGGGCCTCTGCAGCCCTTGGCAAAGATCAATCTATTTTATCCAGAAAAAGTACTAGATCATCAGCAGATAATCCCACCTTATCCATCCTGGAGTTTATATTGATTCGATCCACCACAGTATCCTGTCTAATCCTCAGTGCAATTGGCTCAATCGCAAGAGCAAAGAGCATTGGGGATAGTGGGCAGCCCTGTCTAGCTTCCCTGCCTAGACTAAAATAATCCGATAATAAGCCATTAACAAGGATATTAGCTCTGGGCCTATGATAGAGCAGTTCAATCCACTTACGAAATTTATCCAAAAAAACAAATTTCCGAAGCACCCGCTGCAGGAAGCTCCACTCCATTGAATCAAAAGCCTTGGCAGTATCTAAAGAGGTATGAAAACAAAGCAGTGCAAAAAATGTCCACATAATTGCAAAGAGTAAATTTTATTGATTAAAAATATTATCAAAAAAGTCAGAGATAGAAATAGAGGAGACTAAAACAGTGACATGTGAAAAACACCGCATGGCAAAAAATACATAGCGAGGGTATGGATAAGTGCCTGCATGAATGTTATAGGTATGGCCACATACATAGAATATATCATATGAAGAAAGAGAAATACCATTATATGATGCATATGACAAAATTCAAATCAATATTACTCCCTCAATCCCATGTAACACTGACATAGTAGTCTATCATAGGAATAAATCAATCACTATTATAGTACAAGGGAGAGAGATAACATATGGAAAATAGTATATTGCCTGCAAATGCCCACAACAACAATGTCCCATAGAAATGATACATAGAAGGTATATAGAAGAAGTCATATGAGAGTAGTGGACATACCAGGTAAGTATAATCAGGACACAGCTCCAACCCCCGCCTCCCCAATGCGCATTTTGGCCAAATGCCTTCCTCAGGCTATTGCCCAAGGTTTCTTATATTTATGTCCTATTTGCGTTAAGACCTGCACCCTTCTGATATTAGAGGAGGTGGATCTTCCTGGCATAAAGCCTGATTGGTCTTCATGTATTATGCTTAGGATTACTGCTTTAAGCCTATTGGCAATAAGTTTAGTGAGTATTTTATAGACCGTATTAAGCAGAGATATGGGACGATAAGAGCCACACTCCTCAGCAGGTTTATCTGGCTTTGGTATTACCACTATAGTGGCATCATAAAAAGATTGGGGGAGCGAGTGCCCAGCCAGCGCCTCTGAAAGGGTCTGCAATAAAACCGGACCTATCTGATCAATATATCTTTTATATAGTTCTATGGGTATGCCGTCAGGGCCTGGAGTTTTCCCATTAGTGAGAGACATGGCGGCTTCCTGAATCTGCTCTAGCGTGATGTCTCTATGCAAGAACATCCAATCCTCATCAGACAGTGTGGGAAATACTATATGGTCTAAGTATTCGTCAATTTCTCCTATAGTATGATTCAGTTGAGAATCATATAACTCTCTAAAATATTCTTCAAATCTGTTTGCAATTTGGTCAGATTTAAGTAGTGGGGTTTCTTCCTTAGTATTAACCCCTTACTGCCATCGGACGTACTATCCCGTCCATGGTACCTGGGCCCGTATGACCATGGACGGGATAGTACGTCTCGTGCGATCGGACGCGCTCCCGGGGGGAGCGCAGCCGATCGCGCCCGGGTGTCAGCTGATTATCACAGCTGACACCCATGACTGTGTGTCAGGAGCGGTCACGGACCGCTCCCGGCACATTAACCCCTTGCACACCGCGATCAAACATGATCGCGGTGTACTGGGGGCACAGGGGAGGATCGCGCAGGGTGGGGGCTCCCTGCGCGCCCCCCTGAGACCCTCAGAGCAGCGCGATGTGATCGCGCTGTTCTGAGGGCTTCCTCCCTCCCAGGACCCGGATCCAAGATGGCGCCGGGGTCCTGGAGGGAGGCGGCTACCTCAGTGCCTGCCAAGAGCAGGCACTGAGAAGCCTGCTGCACTGCCTGAGCGATCGCTGGTGTGACAGAGTGCTGTGCACACTGTCACACCAGCGATCTGATAAAATACAGTGATGTCCCACCCTGGGACAAAGTAAAAAAGTTAAAAAAATAAAAATAAACATGTTTTAAAAAAAAATCCAAAATAAATAAAAAAATATATATATATTCCCCAATAAATTCACTTCTTCCTGTAAATAAAAAAAACAAAGCAATAAAAGTACACATATTTGGTATCGCCGCGTCCGTAACGACCCCCCCTATAAAATTGTCCCACTAGTTAACCCCTTTAGTGAACCCCTTAAAAAAAAAAAACGAAGCAAAAAATCAATGCTTTATCATCATACCGCCGAACAAAAAGTGGAATAACACGCGATCAAAAAGACCGATATAAAAAAACATGGTACTGCTGAAAACGTCATCTTGTCCCGTAAAAAACGAGCTGTCATACAGCATCATCAGCGAAAAAATAAAAAAGTTATAGCTCGCAGAATAAAGCGATGCAAAAATAATAATTTTTTATATAAATTGTTTTTATTCTATAAAAGCGCCAAAACATGAAAAAATGATATAAATGAGGTATCGCCATAATCGTACTGACCCGAAGAATAAAACTGCTTTATCAATTTTACCACACGCGGAACGGTATAAACGCCTCCCCCAAAAGAAATTCATGAATTGCTGATTTTGTTCATTCTAACCTCCCAAAAATCGAAATAAAAAGCGATCAAAAAACGTCACGTGCTCAAAAATGGTACCAATAAAAACGTCAACTCGTCCCGCAAAAAATAAGACCTCACATGACTCTGTGGGCCAAAATATGCAAAAATTATAGCTCTCAAAATGTGATGATGCAAAAACTATTTTTGCAATAAAAAGCGTCTTTTAGCGTGACAGCTGCCAATCATAAAAACCCGCTATAAATAGTAAATCAAACCCCCCTTTATCACCCCCTTAGTAAGGGAAAAATAATAAAATTAAAAAAAAGTATTTATTTCCATTTTCCCATTAGGGTTAGGGTTAGGGTTGCGGCTAAAGTTAGGGTTAGGGTTGGCGCTAAAGTTAGGATTAGGGTTAGGGTTGGGATTAGGGGTGTGTTAGGGTTAGGTTTGTGGTTAGGGTTGGGACTAGGGTTAGGGGTGTGTTGGGGTTAGGGTTGGAGTTAGAATTGGGGGGTTTCCGCTGTTTAGGCACATCAGGGGCTCTCCAAATGTGACATGGCGTCTGATCTCAATTCCAGCCAATTCTGCGTTGAAAAAGTCAAACGGTGCTCCTTCACTTCTCAGCTCTGCCATGCATCCAAACAGTAGTTTATCCCCAATATGGGGTATCAGCGTACTCTGGACCCCAAAAGTTATTGTGCAATTTGTCCTATTTCTTCTGCTACCCTTGGGAAAATAAAAAACTGGGGGCGAAAATATCATTTTTGTACAAAAAAAATTATTTTTTTGTTTTTACGGCTGTACATTATAAACTTCTGTGAAGCACTTGGGGCTTCATAGCGCTCACCACACATCTAGATAAGTTCCTTGTGGGGTCTATTTTCCAAAATGTGGTCACTTGTTGGGATTTCCACTGTTTAGGCGCATCAGGGGCTCTCCAAATGCGACATGACGCCCCCAGACCATTCCATCAAAGTCTGCAATCCAAAACGTCACTACTTCCCTTCCGAGCCCCAACGTGTAACCATACAGTAGTTTTCTCCCACATATTGGATATCAGCGTACTCAGGACAAATTGGACAACAACTTTTGGGGTCCAATTTCTCCTGTTACCCTTGTAAAAATAAAATATTGGGGCAAAAAAATCATTTTTGCAAAAAAAAAAGGATTTTTTATTTTTACGGCTGTGCGTTATAAACTTCTGTGAAGCACTTCGGGGTTCAAAGTGCTCACCACACATCTAGACAAGTTCCTTGTGGGGTCTATTTTCCAAAATGGGGTCACTTGTGGGGGGTTTCCACTGTTTAGGCGCATCAGGGGCTCTCCAAATGCGACATGACGCCCCCAGACCATTCCATCAAAGTCTGCAATCCAAAACATCACTACTTCCCTTCCGAGCCCTGACGTGCGCCCATACAGTAGTTTTCTCCCACATATTGGGTATCAGTGTACTCAGGACAAATTGGACAACAACTTTTGGGGTCCAATTTCTCCTGTTACCCTTGTGAAAATAAAATATTGGGGGCGAAAAAATCATTTTTGTAAAAAAAAAAGGATTTTTTATTTTTATGGCTGTACGTTATAAACTTCTGTGAAGCACTTCGGGGTTCAAAGTGCTCACCACACATCTAGATAAGTTCCTTGTGGGGTCTATTTGCCAAAATGGGGTCACTTGTGGGGGGTTTCCACTGTATAGGTGCATCAGGGGCTCTCCAAATGTGACATGACGCCCCCAGACCATTCCATCAAAGTCTGCAATCCAAAACGTCACTACTTCCCTTCCGAGCCCTGACGTGCGCCCATACAGTAGTTTTCTCCCACATATTGGGTATCAGCGTACTCAGGACAAATTGGACAACAACTTTTGGGTTCCAATTTCTTCTGTTACCCTTGTGAAAATAAAATATTGGGGGCAAAAAAATCATTTTTGTAAAAAAAAAAAGGATTTTTTATTTTACGGCTGTACGTTATAAACTTTAGTGAATCACCTGGGGTTAAAAGCTCTCACCACACATCTAGATAAGTTCCTTGAGGGTCTAGTTTCCAAAATGGTGTCATTTATGGGGGTTTTCCACTGTTTAGGCAGATCAGGAGCTCTCCAAACACGACATGGCGTCCAGCCAATTCTGCGTTGAAAAAGTCAGACGGCGCTCCTTCCCTTCCAAACTCTGCCATGCACCCAAACAGTGGTTTACCCCCACATATGGGGTATCAGGCACTCAGGACAAATTGCACAATAACTTTTGGAGTCTTGTTACCCTTGGAAAAATAAAAATTGGGGTGAAAAGATCATTTTTGTGGAAAAAATATGATTTTTAAATTTTACGGCTCTACGTTATAAACTTGTGTGAAGCACTTGGGGTTCAAATTGCTCACCAAAGATCTAGAAAAGTTCCTTAGGGGGTCTAGTTTCCAAAATGGGTCATTTGTGGGGGGTTTCCACTGTTTAGGCACATCTGGGGCACTGCAAACGGAACATGACCCCCATCAACGTCTGCATTCCAAAACGTTACTACTTCCTTTCCAAGCCCTGCCGTGCACCCAAACAGTTCCCCCCCCACATATGGGGTATCAGCGTACTCAGGACAAATTGGACAACAACTTTTGGGGTCCAATTTCCTTGGGAAAATTCAAAAATTTGGGACTAAAAAATCATTTTTGTGGAAAATTGTTTTTTTTTTTTTTTCACACCCAGGCATTATAAGCTTTTGTGAAACACTTGGGGGTTCAAAGTGCTCACAACAGATCTAGATAAGTACCTTAGGGGGTCTAGTTTCCAAAATGGTGTCACTTGTGGGGTTTCCACTGTTTAGGCGCATCAGGGGCTCTCCAAACACGACATGGCGTCCAATCTCAATTCCAGCCAATTTTAGTTTGAAAAAGTCAAACGGCGCTCCTTCCCTTACGAGCTCTGCCGTGTGCCCAAACAGTGGTTTTCCCCCACATATTGGGTATTGGCGTACTCAGGAGAAATTTCATAACAACCTTATCTGTCCATTTTCTCCTTTTACCCTTGTGAAAATAAAAAAAAAGTTTGTAAAAGATCATTTTTGTGGCTAAAAAGTTAAATATTCATTTTTTCCTTCCACGTTGCTTTAGTTCCTGTGAAGCACCTGAAGGGTTAATAATCTTCTTGAATGTGGTTTTGAGTACCTAGAGGGGTGCAGTTTTTAGAATGGTGTCACTTTTGGGTATTTTCTGCCATATAGACCCCTCAAAGTGACTTCAAATGAGAGGTGGTCCCTAAAAAAATGGCTTTGTAAATTTTGTTGTAAAAATGAGAAATCGCTGGTCAACTTTTAACCCTTATAACTTCCTAACAAAAAAAAATTTGGGTTCCAAAATTGTGCTGATGTAAAGTAGACATGTGGGAAATGGTATTTCTTAACTATTTTGTGTGATATATTTCTCTGTTTTAAGGGAATAAAAATTCAAAGTTTGAAAATTGCAAAATTTTAAAAATTTTCGCCATATTTTCGTTTTTTTTCAAAAATAAACGCAAGTTATATCGAAGAAATTTTACTTCTAACGTGAAGTACAATATGTCACGAGAAAACAGTCTCAGAATCGCGAAGATCCGTTGAAGCGTTCCAGAGTTATAACCTCATAAAGAGACAGTGGTCAGAATTGTAAAAATTGGCCCGGTCATTAACCTGCAAACCACCCTTGGGGGTGAAGGGGTTAATGGCCAGAACAGGTGGAGACATTAGATTTTGTTGGACTATATATGCTAAAAATTTACTCGACTGGTTACCCAATTCAGTCTATTTAGAGAAAAAAAGTTTTCTCTCGTCTATTTCCTGCAAATGCAAGAGATATTTACTCCCCTTCCCAAGCCATCTATGCAATGAATCGTCAGAGGGGTTATTGATATATTCACCTTCCAAGAGTTTACACTCCTCAGCAAGTCTTTGCTCCCCCATACAGGATTCTCTTTTAATATATGAGATCGTGGATCTAACACACCCCCTTAAATATGCTTTGAGTGTATCCCATACCACTAATCTATCAGGGAAATTACCATGGTCTGCTATAAATACCTCTAGTTGGGTCTGCTATTCTATCTTGTTTTTCTATGAGGGACAGCCAAAATGGGTGAATGCTGAATCTCTTGGGTCTATCAGGGCCATTTAAACAGAAGCACATCACTAATGGAGCATGATCAGATATTAACCTAGAGAGGTACTCAATTTCACCTAAATACGATAATGCAGCATTATATCCAAATGCATGATCAATTCTGGATAAACAGCGGGCAGCTGACGTGTAGCAGGAACATTCTTTCTTAAAGGGATGTTGTTGTCTCCATAAATCCACCCAGCTCATCTCCGTTATAAAAGCTTCCAGCATAGTAGTGTCTTGGTTGCCAGACCTGGAATTTACAGCACTTAGTCTATCTAAATGGGTGTTAAGAATCATATTAAAGTCACCCATGCATACCATTTTAGCCTCAGGATACTGTGATACAAAAACCGCAGCCTGCTGGAGTATCTCCATTTTGGCTGGTGGGGGGTTAAAAATATTAAGCAGCACATAAATCTACCTTCCGGATCTCTTTTCACTATTTGAGCCGACCAATGCAAGGATCTATGAATCATAATGACCACACCCCTAGAGTAGGACGTATGTGTGGCATGCTTCTGCCACTGCATCCAAGGTTTATTCATTCTGGATACAGTGTCTGGTGTTAGGTGAGTTTCCTGAAGGCAGACTATCTGCACTTGTGTCTTACGTATCTGAGAAAACACCATATTTCGTTTCCTAGAAGTTCCCAGTCCCCTTGTGTTCCAAGAAAGGAGTTTAAGTAATGCCATGTAGACTCCACAACAGATTTTTACCCAAAATAATAGTCACTTCATTTGCCGTGATCTCTATCACACACAAATCTCTCCTGGATAGTAAAGTATAGGTGCAATGTTTGTCTCCAACTAAATTCGTAATTAAAGGAAAAAACGCTAACCAGTAATGATCATATAAGAACAACAAGAGATGCCCATGAACTTCTTCAAACTGATGCATAGGCATAAATAAAATTCTCATACTCCCATCCACTAATCCGAGCCACCAATAACAAATATATCGGATCTATCACATACTTGAAAATAAAGTCCCCGATTCCCCTCTCCCAGTACGGTAGACACAGAATTATTGGTCCAGTCACTCAGTTTTTACTTGACCCTGCAGGTAACCGAGTTTCTAGACCAGGAAGGGCGACAGCAGCATCCCAGAGATGAAAGCCCCGTGACTCCTCCATTACCAATTCTTCTGTCAACCTCCCCAGATACAGGAGCTTAAGTGGTCATATGTCCAGCACACCACCACTACCTGATAAAATAGTATGTCTAGAGGAAAAAGAAAAAAAAAGGGGGTGGGAGGGATGTAGCAGCATCAAAGTAGCCGAAATATTAGTTTTAACACTCAATATAGAAACAGATAGTAATAAACCATTGCAGTACCCAGTCCAGGTGTGAGCATAAGTAATACAAAAAAGACACTCATTTTTAACCATAGTAATATATGCTACTATTGTTACTTCTGCCTTCTTTCTCAGAAATCCATTCCTCCACTTCCATCGGGTTCTGAAAGAAAATTACCCTTCCATCATCTACTACTCTAAGCCTGGCTGGGTATGCCATTGAATAAATCACATTTGAGCCCCTGAAGAGTCTTTTGATTAAAGTAAATGAAGCTCTTCGCTTCTGCAAATCTGCAGAAAAATCTGGAAATAGCATCACAGTAGTATTTTCATACTTTATTACTTAGGCCTTCCGCCCCAATTGTAGAATATAGTCTCTGTCTTTCCAATTGAGAAATCTGGCCAGTAGGGGTCTTGGAGGATTTGGTCTCCCGGGTACCCGGTGCGCCCTCCCCACCGCGTACGCCGCAGAGAAGGTGGCTTCCGGAAACAAAGTACGGATCCATTTTTCCACAAAATCACTCGGATTGTTCCCTTCAGCTCTCTCGGCAATCCAATGATATGGATGTTATTTCGCCTCGATCTATTTTCCAGGTCATCTTGCTTTTGTATACATAGCTCCAAACTGTGTTCTAATACTCTGATCTTCTCAGTTAAAGGCGCCATTTTGTCCTCAAGACTTGAGATTCTGTCCTCCGCCTGTTGGACTTTCTCGCCCAAATTGGACATATCATTGCAGAGGAGCGCCAAGTCAGTTTTAATTTCCTCAATTTTCCCCGTCAGTGAGGCCATACTGTCTTGAATGGCAATTAGCAGTTGTTCGGAGACCTGTTTTAGAGTGGGTTCTGCATCCATATTCTTTGATTCGTGAGAGATTGACACCTCTTCCTGAGTTGATCTACTTGAGGATTTCTGCGTGGTCGTTAGATTGTTGCCTCTGGCATAGGTCTTAAGCTTATCCGCAGCAGATTGCGATTTAGAGGGACTCATAATGTTGTCTTCAAGACTTACATACAGTATGAGGGTTAATCTCGCGGCTGGTCAAAAGTATGCGTTACAGAGATAATAGTAGTGGTTCGGACATAGAGAGAGAAAAAGGGAAGCAAGGGTCACAAAGTCCTTCCTCTATTAGATTCAATTGCGAGGAAATTTATGTGCAACAGAAAATTTCAAGACTGGGCACTAGGTGGCACAAAAAAGCTGTATTGCCTTGTAGCTGTCTCTTTCTTTAAGATGGCGGCTTGGCGCCAAAATTGATCAGGAGAGGCGCTCCTTTATTTCAGGGGGAATCCCTGAGCTCCCTCTGTCCCCGAATAGCAAATTAGCAAATCAGGCTGCCCAGGGGGAACAAAGAAGGGGAGCAGTGATATACTGCGGGATACACAGGCTGTGTACCTCTGCAAGTCCTATCTCCGTTCCTTGATGACACTGATACTTGTGTGGAAGTCTCTGGTTGTTAGGGTCTGCGGAACGCATCTAATAATGTAGAGAGGTGCGTTCGCAGCCCGGGGTCCACTGTGCAGGCAGAGCCTGCTGCTAGTAAGATGGCGTAAGTAGCGAACTCTGTTATCCCGCAGAATAGCTAAAATAAACGCTGTATCGGGCTGTGGCAGATAGTGCGAACGCCGTTAATCCACAGAACCGCTAGCGGGAATGCCCAGCACTACATGGCGATAAGTGCGAACTCACTTAGCTTCAGTGAGCCGCAAAGTAAAACGCTAGGGCGCTGACTAGCATTTTAAAGCGAACCCTGTTGCGTCACAGAGCCGCTGAGAAACCCCACTGTCTGTACGCAGGCCCTGAATACAGCAACCAAACTCCTCACTGGTTATGCCGGTATTCTAAAGGCATCTAAGACACCGAACCTGAGCAGCTAGCATACCAAGTTCCTCACCGATTAGGTTGGTATTGTAATGGCGTATTTCAGCCGCCCTAACCACACACACGCATGACCATACTGGCGCAAAGCACATAAAGGTTTGATACTAGCGCACGGCCGTGCGGTCAGGACAACCTTTTATAGCAGCCACGAGTAGAAGACCTTCCAAAAAGGACCAATAGAAAGCTGCTTCAGGTCACAAACAGCTACAGGACCTTCCTGGAGGACCAATAGAAGTCGTAGCTGTATCTGAGCATGTGACCCCTGATCTCCAATGGGAGAGCTTGCCCTGGGCATGCTCAGAAGAAGAAACAAATGACTTAGTCCCAAATCTGCCTGCTCCAGCACTGGTTATAACCGAAGATCCAGGAGAGGCAGCAGCAAGTCTCTGCACAGTATTAGACCGGGCAAGATGCTGGGACCGACGTCTCTGCTGAGCAGTTTCCACTGCAGCCGGAGACGGATGGGGGAACGCAGCGGGAATGGCTCGAGATTCCCCTTGTGCAGCATTGGGAACTCAAACCCTAACATTACCCCCCTCCTAGGGCCCCCCCCTTCTTTGGGCCTCGCTGCGCTCAAAGGCAGCGATGAGCTGCGGAGCGTGAATATGCTCGGCAGGCTCCCAAGACCTATCCTCAGGCCCATAACCCCTCCAGTCCACCAAATAAAACTTTTTGCCTCGTACCACCTTGCGCCCAACAATGGCGTTCACCTCATGATCGTCGGTAGAGGAACCTGACATCCCAGCAGAGGACTCAGAAAACCGGGAGATGGCAACGGGTTTTAGAAGGGACAAATGTCGGAGCGGGGCGCCGATGAGCATCGTCAGAAGACCTCATCCTCTCCTTGGAGGCCTGGATGGCATCCTGGGTACGGTCCCAAATGTCCCGTGCCTCCACAGCCCAGTCTGCCACCCTGGAGTCGGCAGAAGACACGGCATGGGCACCGGGACCCGCGAATGCTGCCGGAGTTCAAGAGGAATGGGGTCTGTCCGGTGGAGTCAGCCACAGCATTATTGAGAGCAAACTCCGCCCACAGTAGCAAGGATGCCCTGTCATCCTGCCTGGCTGAGACAAAACGTCGCAAATACGTTACCAAGGTCTGGTTGGCCCTCTCTACTAACCCAACTTGTCTGCTGCTATGACAAGGCTTTTTTGCCGCTGCTCTTTTAACCTGACGTAATTGCCTGTAGGAAAGAGTCCTCAATTTTCCCTTATCAGCACGCACACGTGTGTACTGTGAATCAGCTACATACTTCTTGATTGTGCGATGATCACGATGAAGTGTCTTGGCAATGTTGATTGTAGTCATGCCTTGACCTAAACACTCCACAATTTGTTGATTCTCAGCAGCCGACACATCCTTTTTCTTTCCCATTTTGGCAGAAAATGTAGGCTGCTTAATAATGTGGGACAGCCTTCTTAAGTAGTCTTGCCTTTCATTGGACACACCTGCCAAACTAATTAGCACAGGTGTCTGCAATTGCTTACAGTGATATAAAGAGCCCTGACACACATCACCATCAATGAGTTTAACTGACAAACAAAAAAATTCTTACCTTATCACTCCTAAACAATTTTTGCATAATAATTTGGAACACAATGTAGACAAGGTGAGTGGGACAGACTGATGGGTGATTTGTGTGGGCAGAATTGTTCCGTTCAAAACCCGTACTGACACTGGTTCAGCCAGCAACACCAAAGGCATGGTGTGGCGAGAAGCAAAGGAGGACAACATAAAATTCCCCTCTGTCCCAGGATCCACACACAGCTTGAAGGGTAGGGTGGTAGAACCGTGAGTAATTATCCCCTTGAGGAGCACTTTAGGGGCAAAAGTCATGGCGTCCAGTGACCCTGTTCCTACGGTTACTGGGCGCGACCATTTATTCAGCCACTGTGGACATCGGTTGGCAAAATGTCCCTGCTACTGGCAAATAAACAAATCGGGGATGGACGAGTGGCCCGAGATTTAGATCCCGCAGGAGCAACCTCCTGAAGGTCGGGCGCCTGAACGGGCGACTCCAGAGGGGTGGCGAAGGTAGGAGCCAGCCGAACCCTCTGCCTACACTCTGCCTCCACTCGTGGATGGAGGTCGACGCAGGTGGAAATAGCGATAAGCTTCTCCAGTGTGTCAGGAATCTCCCTGGTAGCCAAGGCGTCCTTCACATGACCCGCCAGTCCTCTCCAGAACACGGGAATGAGGACTTTATCTGGCCACTCTAATTCCGAGGCCAGAGTCCGAAATTGGACAGCAAAATGGCTGACCAAAGCCGAACCCAGGGTACTTGCCAGCAGTTGGAGTGCCGTATCGTGGGTGACCTGAAGTGCTAGAAAAACCTTTTTCAGAGCCTCCAGAAAACGAGGAGCGCTCTGCACCACACGGTCGTCGCGCTCCCACAGCGGCATTGCCCACTCCAACGCTCTGCCCGACAGAAGAGCTATCACAAAGCCCACTTGTGTCCGATCTGTGGGGAAACGTGCAGCCGGAAGCTCGAGGTGTATGGAGCACTGACTCATGAATCCCCTACATTGCTTGCTGTCACCAGCAAACTTGTCTGGAAGCGGGAGGTGGGACAATGTAGGGGCAGAGGTGGCAGAGGACAAACTGGCTGGGCTACGCTAGCAGCCTGAACAGTGACTGCAGTAACATCCACAGCTGAGGTTGTGCGCTCAAGAGCCGCCAACCTACACTCCAGCTGCTGGATGTACAGCTGTAAATGCTGTTCATCCGCCATTTTACTAGCCAGACCCTGGCGCTAGTATTATGTTAGGGTCTGCGGAACGCACCTAATAAATAATGTAGAGAGGTGCGTTCGCAGCCCGGGGTCCTCCGTGCAGGCAGAGCCTGCTGCTAGTAAGATGGCGTAAGTAGCGAACTCTGTTATCCCGCAGAGTCGCTAAAATAAACGCTGTAGCGTGCTGTGGCAAATAGTGCGAACTCCGTTAATCCACAGAGCGGGAATGCCGCAGCGCTACATGGCAATAAGTGCGAACTCACTTAGCTTCAGTGAGCCGCAAAGTAAAACGATAGGGCGCTGACTAGCGTTTTAAAGCGAACCCTGTTGCGTCACAGAGCCGCTGAGAAACCCCACTGTGTCCAGGTACACAGTTGACTGGTAAGCGAACATAGGAAGTGGTCATGCGCTATCTATGGCGTCTGTACGCCATGTACGCCAGGCCCTGAATACAGCAACCAAACTCCTCACCGGTTATGCCGGTATTCTAAAGGCATCTAAGACACCGACCCTGAGCAGCTAGCATACCAAGCTCCTCACCGATTAGGTCGGTATTGTAATGGCGTATTTCAGCCGCCCTAACCACACACACGCATGACCATACTGGCGCAAAGCACATAAAGGTTTGATACTAGCGCACGGCAGTGCGGTCAGGACAACCTTTTATAGCAGCCACGAGTAGAAGACCTTCCAGAAAGGACCAATGGAAAGCTGCTTCAGATCACAAACAGCTACAGGACCTTCCTGGAGGACCAATAGGAGTCATAGCTGTATCTGAGCATGTGACCCCTGATCTCCAATGGGAGATCTTGCCCTGGGCATGCTCAGAAGTAGAAACAGAGGGCTTAGTCCCAAATCTGCCTGCTCCAGCACTGGTTATAACCGAAGATCCAGGAGAGGCAGCAGCATGTCTCTGCACAGTATTACACCGGGCAAGATGCTGGGACCAACATCTCTGCTGAGCAAGTTCCACTGCGGCCGGAGACGGATGGGGGACCGCAGCGGGAATCGCTCGAGATTCCCCTTGTGCAGCATTGGGAACTCGAACCCTAACACTGGTCTTTATAACATGCGAGGTCCTCTCTCCCTGGGGCAACTCCTCTCACTCACCAGCTCAGCTCAGCGCCACACAGTAACGGTCAATGACCGTGTGCCATCCCAGTCCCTGACAAGGAGTAGATCCCCTGGCCACAGCTCCAATCTCTCCTAGCGCATCCCAGCTCCTCCTCCAAAATGGCATCAACAGTGAGAAAGACTCCGGGGCACCGCAGCAGCTATCTGCTATATGAGTTCAGTCCCTGCTCCCCAGGAGAAAACAGAGGGAGGCGGCGCTCTCCAACGTAATGCGCTGGACTGTCACAGCTTCCAGTGAAGCGCGCACCTTCGCTCTCTCAGCACGATGATGTGTTTAGTGCGCGCCTTGTGCCTGAACAGTCACTGCAGAGATACAGAAGACACAGTGGCGCTTGGTGGTGGAACGGGGATAGGTGAATATAGCAAGTGCCTGATCCAGCGGCGACACCGGCACCTAGCCCCCATGGCGCGCCGGTACCCCCGCCTGGTCAGGATCACGGCACCTGGCCCCCAGCGACAAGAGGTGAGTATGTCTTTTTTTTTAATCGCAGCAGAAGCAGCATTATATAATTTAATATTGAGCATCTTATGGGTGCATCAACCTTTATGGAGCATTATGTGGGTCATATTTTAATATGGAGCATAGTATGGGGCCATCAACCTTTATGGAGCACTATATGGGGCATATTTTAATACGGAGCATCTTATGGGGCCATCAACCTTTATGGAGCATGATATGGGGATATTTTATTATGGAGCATCTTATGGGGCATCATAAACCTTTATGGAGCATTATATGGGGCATATTTTAATATGGAGCATCTTATGGGGCCATCATCAACCTTTATGGAGCATTATATGGGGCATATTTTTCTATGGAGCATCTTATGGGGCCATTGTTAACCTTTGTTCAACATTATATAGGATATATTTTTGTATTGAGCATCTTATGGGGCCCATCATGAACTTTATGGAGCATCTTATGGGGCCCATCATGAACTTTATGGAGCATTATATGGGGCATATTTTGTATGGAGCATCTTATGGGGCCCATCATGAACTGTATAGAGCATTATATGGGGCTCCTGATTCAATATGGATATTCAAAAACATTTAACCTACTGATCTGTCAATTAATTTTACTTTTAATGGTATCTATTTTTATTTTTGAAATTTACCAGTAGCTGCTGCATTTCGGACCCTAGGCTTATACTCGAGTCAATAAGTTTTCCCAGATTTTTGTGGCAAAATTAGGGGCCTCAATTTATACTCGGGTTGGCTTATACTCGAGTATATACGGTATACTGAGGCCCTGCTGTTCTATTTTGGTTTTGGGTTTTTTGTGACTCGTATGGCTGGTTTCCTATTGTCATCAAGAGTTGGATGGATGATGTGAGAGAAGTTTTTTCAGAAGCCAAGTCTGATGATATCTCTGCGGCTTGTCCCTCTGTTAAACTAATCTTTTCTGAACTCCTTGGTGCATTTAAAGAAAACATTAAATCTTCCTGAGAGGTGCAGTGCTTGGACAATTATCATATTTTTCGGATTATAAGATGCAGTGGAACCATAAGATGCACCAAGGTTTTACAGGAGGAAAATAGAAAAAAAATTGAAGCAAAAAATGTGGTCATGACGCACTGTTATGGGGAAAGGGATCGGCTGCTGACACTGCTACATAGGTAATGTCCCACAATTTTTTTACTAATATCCCCCATCCTGGTATATATATGTCCCCAGTCCAGGTATACATGACCCCCTCATCCCTATCCTTGGTATACATGGCCCCCTCATCACAATACTGGCATACATGGCTCCGTCATCACCATCCTTTTATACATTGCCCTCTCATCACCATCCTGGTATAGATAGTCCCTCATTCCCATCCTGGTATACATGGTCCCCTCATCCCAATCCTGATACATATGGCCCCCTCATCACCATCATGTTATACAAGGCCCCCATTCTGGCATACATGGTCCCTTCATTCCTATCCTGGTATACATGGTCCCCACATTCCTATCCTGGCATACATGGTTCCCTCATCCCCATCCTAGTATGCATGGCCCCCTCATACCTGTCCTGGTATGCATGGCTCCCTTATCCCCATTTTGGTACGAATGGCTACCTCATCAATCACTATCCTGATCCCTATCCTAGTATGAATGGCACCCTCATTCCTATCCTGGTATGCATGGCCCACTCATCCCTATCTTGGTATGCATGTCCCCCTGTTATCCACCTTGGTATGCATGCCCCCATCCCCATCTTGGTATGCATGGCCCCCAATAGAAAAACATTAAAATAAACCATTCTACTTACCTTCCCTGTGCTCCATTGCAGCGTCCTGTTCTGATGTCAGCAGCTGATTTATGCTTGTAAGCACCGCATGGCAGTGACATGATGCGCTGCTTACAAGTCGACGACAACTGCCAGAATACTCGCTGCTTCCCACGAGTCAGTGGGCCACGACCTGGACTGTGGGCGTGTGGAGCAGTGAATATTCATCTTTAATAGCAGGCACACTGTTAGCCACAGCTAGGTGATCACGTGTGCCACTACTAAAGAGAATGAATATTCACTGCTCTCCACTTCCATGTGCGTGGGGAGCAGTGAATATTCATTATCTTTAATATTGGACACATAATTGACCAGCCACTGCAGGAGCTGGCAGCTGCTAACACTGTGCCCGCCATTAAAGAGAAATGAATATTCTCTGCTCCCCACTCCCATAGTCCTCCCACCTCTCAGCACCTGCTTCAGTGCAGAGAGGTGGGAGGGAATATGGGTTTGGGGAGCAGTGAATATTCCATTCTCTTTAACAGTGGGCACACGTGTTAGTCTGTGACCTGTCCTGTGACTTGCTCATCTGCCACTCCCCCACTCACTCATCCACAGCCACAGCAGGTACATCTGGACTAAAAGATACACCCCCCATTTTCCTCCACATTTTTGGAGGAAAAAAAGTGCATATTATAGTCTGAAAAATGCAGTATATTAAATACAGAATTGTACCCCGAGGTTTGAGGATTCATCTTGCCGCCGCACCAAGATGAATGTCTTCATCACTGCAGGCCAAGTGGGAGGAGGAATTAGTAGCGTCCTCTATTCGATTTATGCAGATTTTATTGGATGAAGAAAAAGTGACTTTAGAAAGAACTTCACTCAAACAGAATGAATAGACAGAAGGTGCACTGAAACACAAGCTAGCCCCAGAGTTCAATAGTAGGGAGGAAACCTTGAAAATTGCAGTAGAACATTACCAATTGAGCATTAAAGATAGGAAACATAAGCAATATAAATAAGGGACTGTTCCGAATTTAAGGAGAAATGAGCATATTAATTTCTAACAGAGTGTGTGAACCCTACTACAGATATCTCCTCATCGGACCCTGAATCTTCTGACATAGAGACTAGCTCTAAATTAATTTAGGATACATCAAAAACAGATAAGGCAGCGACGGATTGGGTTACTTCAAAAGATGACTAGGAGAAGGAGATGACAGGATAATGTCCAAACCTCATCCAAGCATTCAAACTTTACCCACTGTTACAGCTTCACCAACTGCCTGCTCTTCCTTTTTTTTTTTTAGAGACCCAGAGGATGGTCCTCTACAAGTTACGGGATCGTACCACCCAGCAAAACCACACATGAAGAGAATGTATAAGAACTTATGTACAGCGAGGGGCAATCAAATTATTAATCTATCATCACATATACTTTTGGACCCAGAAAAATCTGTCCTGATTCAAGGATTATCATTTGTTCCTACAACTAGATTTGACCCTTTTGAGTGGCTCAAGAACATTAACCTTTTCGCCAGGAATCTCAAATAGAAAAGATTTTTCACATAAAACGATAAAGTGAGAAGTCAGCAATTGGGTATATCCCTGGATGACCTTCCAGATGTGAGGTTACTAACAGAGTTGCTAGAGGAAGGACAAAGAGGGATTGGGGAAGGCCTCCTCAGATTTAAAACCCAAGAGTACAAGGATGCCCCCTAATAGTGAGCTGGGAAGTATTGATATCTTTCTCCAATTTGTTAGTGAGGGGATACGGAATATTGACCCTAGATATGAATCTACTCAACATAATCTGTCCTTCATAGAGAGGAGAGCCCTTTTTAATGAGAACAAGATTATAGTGTTGAAATCATCAGATAAAGGTGGCAACATGGTAGTGATGGACAGGGACAAATATGTTATGTGTCAGATCATTCTTGCCGACTGTGAGGGGGGGTCAAAATCGCTCGCCTCGGGGGAGGGGAGAAAAAAACCTAGCAGGGGTCGGCTCTCTGCTGCCACCACTTGCCCAGGTTAGTCAGGGAACTGCATCGAAGGCAAATAGTCGCCGGAAAAGCTTCCCTTATAGGTGCGAGTTAGTGAGGCTCTCCCAGTGAGGGGGAATATATATCACCAGTCCAGGCTGGGGATATATATAAACCTTCCGGCCATCACTGCCAGAGTTCATCACTAAAACAATACAGTATTCTGCCACTAGTTCCTCGTTTGGAATAAGCCCCATCTGACAACAGGATTATATTGGGTCAGGAACCAACTCGGTAGCGTATCATATAACCATCCGAGCATGCGGACGTGGGGATTCGTGGATCGAGATAAAAGAGCAGCCCAAGATTAAT
Organism: Oophaga sylvatica; assembly: GCA_033576555.1. Lineage (NCBI taxonomy): Eukaryota > Metazoa > Chordata > Amphibia > Anura > Dendrobatidae > Oophaga > Oophaga sylvatica. The sequence goes on along the minus strand of JARQOD010003733.1, from coordinate 31,177 downwards.
TTTATATTTAATCACCTAAAAGGCGCACTAGAAATATACAAGCATATATTTACAGAACAATATACAGGTATGCAGATAGGAGCGTAGTACAAAGGATAGGGCATAGATAAGTTGCAATTTCTGTGTTATGTAGCATGTGACCACAGGGAGGCTCTGATGGATCACAGGTCCAAATCTTAGTTACAGGCTTTCCTAGCTCTGTCTGATAATGGGTCCTCCGGCCAGAAGAAAACTGAGCTCCAAGTAAGGAGCTGACATTTATCTCCTTGGCTGCTCCTCCTACATTCTGTGCCCATCCCTGGGCTTGTGCAGCCTCTCTCCTCCCATCTCTGAGACTTTGATTTCCAGTCCAGAACCGTGAATGGCCCACAACTTTCCACCCGAAGCTCTGAATGGAATGGCAGCAGTGCCACTGGATTTGGCTGGATTTTATCTGCGCATCAAGTCCAAATATGCCTATCATATGTAACTCCTGGTGGCTAAGCTTTATAACTCCATAGCACAGAGTGCTATAATTGGCTGCTGAGCATATGGGAAAAGGAACGCTGATTCAGATGATGTGCTCGGCTAGGCTCAGAGATATTGCATTCTGTTATTATAGGTAATTTTCCAGATTCAATACCTCATAGCCTTGCTGTGATTTGTTGTACGACGAGGTATATCCATGTATATGTCACACAAAAGGGCCAGCTGGCTTGCAGCTGCATCAGTTTTCACACCTCGGTTTTACGAGCTTCAAAGGCTTGTTCTTGGTTTTTAATTAAAGATATTCACTGCATGGCTTTTTATGGCCTTGGGGGATGCAAGGGTGGGGGCACATTTCAGGAGGAGAGAGACCTACACTTACTCTTAGTCCCTCACACCGACTGTTCAACATATGAAGTACTGGTCAAGGATCCCATGGACTTCATGGATGTCTTAAAAAGAAAAAAAAGAAATTGGGGAATTTTGAGCACTGACCCAGTTATCTACAATTTTATTTCCATTGAACCATCAGTGATGTATAGGAAGGGCAAATCGATCAATTTCTGCGGGTACACAGTCATTTGGATTCCACCAAGAAGGAAGGGACTAGGCCACAAAACAGATCATTAGGGACGTTCAAATGTGGTCACTGCAGTTTTAACCATATGAAATGTTTTGCTAATTGCAAACCCGTGGGAGTGTTTTACCTGTGTACATACACATGCCCCATGGACTACATGGGTAAAACAAAATGGGATCTACGTGTCCGAATTAGTGAACATCGTGGGGATATTAGGCATGGCAGGGGACACTCCACTCGCATGTCATGTGAATTGTAAACATGTGGGTGATAGTGGAAGTATTTCCTTCCGTGTCATTGAAACAATACAGCCCTCAGTTATAGAAGGGAATTGGAATAAAAAAATAATTCAATGAAAGACACGTTGGATATATTGGTTAGGTTCCCTTTGTCCAAAAGAACTAAATGAACAACTTAGCTTTTCAAGTTTGATCTGACCAAAAATACGAGAGACACGTTGGATATATTTTGGATTTATTGGTTACTAGTACGATGGGGGCCGCCCACGGACTTTGCCTCTCCCTGATGACACCCACCTGCAGCATCTGACTGAGCATCTCTTGCACTTCCTGGTATAACTATCACCAAACGTCCAAGGGGCACTTCACCAATATATATCAACAATTTCCCATATATATATATCTATAAAGGAAAAAACCGAAAAGATCCCAGTTAATAACCAAAAATACTTTATTAATCACAATTAAAAGCAAAGAAGAGTAAAAAAGCAAAATGCCGTAAGGGACACCATAATAGAACACACATAAGAAATAATCCCAGCCATATATGCTCAAAAAAACAATGATAGAGCTATCACAATATTCAGTGATAACCTAATAGGTGAACAATATCATACAAGCATGCATCTGTGTTCAACAATAGATAAATAAACATAATAATGGCCCCATATATGTAACAATAACACACCACCAAGGAATAACGATATCTGATTTCAAGTAAGGTAATTTAAAAAACGTGGTATGGGGATATAATCTCTCCTCGTTTGTCAAATGCAATACCACATACTAATGACCATCCAGTCATCCATAATATTCAAAAATAGTATATTACCTGGCGGTGGTGATGTTAGTGGTGTCCCTTCACCCCGACGCGCGTTTCGCCTCCTGCTTCTTCCGGGGGCGTGTGTCAGGGTGAGGGACCGCTATGTTTATATATCCGGCTGCCCGAAGTTTCTTCCCAAAGCGGCATCACCTGGTGGTTACAGCGCATTGCGAGCGGCACCGCCCCCTCATGACACACTTCCTCTCCGACGCTCAATGACACGCAAGCCCGGAGGCTTGCGTGTCAGTGTGAGAGCATCATCAGAAGCGACGTGGGTCAGAACCACAGCGCATGCGCACACACCAGGCCGGCCATAGGAGAAAAAATGCATCCAAACAATAAGAGTGTGGGACAGTATAACAATCCTAAGTGCCGATCAATACATATGGGTGCATCAATATGCATAAGGCCACTTAATAAATATGTATTAAAGTGCAGCACTTATACATTAATGTACACTTATTGCACTTTAATACATATTTATTAAGTGGCCTTATGCATATTGATGCACCCATATGTATGGATCGGCACTTAGGATTGTTATACTGTCCCACACTCTTATTGTTTGGATGCATTTTTTCTCCTATGGCCGGCCTGGTGTGTGCGCATGCATGACTTGCAAACACTGACTGGCATCTCCCCAACACTGCCTCCACCTGTTGTACCTGGGCAGGCGTGAGCTCAGACAGTTCGGCACGCATCTGTTCTAATATACAGTACAGACCAAACGTTTGGACATACCTTCTCATTTAAAGATTTTTATGTATGAAAATTGTAGAATCACACTGAAGGCATTAAAACTATGAATTAACACATGTGGAATTATATACTTAACAAAAAAGTGTGTAACAACTGAAAATATGTCTTATATTCTAGGTTCTTCAAAGTAGCCACCTTTTGCTACTCTTGGAATTCTCTTGATGAGCTTCAAGAGGTAGTCACCGGAAATGGTTTTCACTTCACAGGTGTGCCCTGTTAGGTTTAATAAGTGGGATTTCTGGCCCCGATGACGGCCCCAAAAGTTCCGGCCCCAGAGTGTTTCCGAACCGGCAACACTGCTCCTGTTCATCTCATTACATCTATATAAAATATAGAAATATCTTTGGGGGGGGGTAATGGAGGGGTAAACGGTGGATACTTAGCCCAGTATACTCGTCATAATGCTGGGTGAATCTATAAGGATATATAGATGCATACATGGGCTAACATGCAAATACATATATATCTACCGTATATATGTACATTTTGGGGCGCGTCCCAAGTGTATTGGAACAACACAAAAAAAAAACAGAAAAAAAGGCAAATTGGACATTATTTCACACACAACTCCAAAAATGGGCAGGACAAAATTGTTGGCAGCCTTCTAAAATTATGGTTAAACAACTTTGCTTCAAGCATGTGATGCTCGTGCAAACTCACCTTTGGCAAGTAACTGGTGAGGGCAATATGAAAATCCCACCTAAAACCAGATAGAAAGGGGAGAAGTTGAATCAATCTTTGCATTGTGTGTCTGTGTGTGCCACACTAAGGGTGCTTTTACATTGTGTTCTGTGTCCCCTTCAGGGCATACATTCGAAGTCCCCAGCAAAATGGTGCCTGGACACATGCGCCAACAGGGCCAATAGATTGTAATGGTGACCGCAGAGCGAACGTGCGCCCTGCCATGCATAATTTGAGGGGGAGTATTCCTACAGTAGGTGGACACTCAGACGTAGTAAACTGCGTCCGAATATCCACCTCCTGTAGGAGTACACTCCTGAAAAAAGTTCACGGAAGAATTTAAGTTCGCTCTGCTGTCACCGGTGGATTTCAGACGAATGTGGACACAGAACGCAGTGTGAAAGCACCCTATGGAGAACAGAAATAGGAGAAGACAACTGTCAAAAGACTTGAGAACCAAAATTGTTGAAAGATATTAACAATTTAAAGGTTACAAGTCCATCTCCAGAGATCTTTATGTTCCTTTGTCTGCTATGAGCAACATAATCAAGAAGTTTACAACCCATGGCACTGTAGCTAATCTCACTGGATGTGAACGACAGAGAAAAATTCAGTGTCAACGCGAACTATCCATCGACATTTAAATAAAAAGAAACGCAATGGTAGGAGACCCAGGAGGCCCCCACTGCTGACACAGAGACATAAAAAAGCTAGACTGCAGTTTGCCAAAATGTACATGACTACGCCAAAATCCTTCTGGGAAATTGACTTGTGGACAGATGAGGCCAAGATAGAGCTTTTTCGTAAAGCACATCATTCTACTGTTTACCAAAAACAGAACAAAGCCTACAAAGAAAATAACACAGTACTGACAGTCAAATATGGTGGAGGTTCAAAGATATTTTGCTGCCTGTGGCAATGGGTGCCTTGACTGTGTGCAAGGGTTCATGAAATCTGAACATTACTAAAGAATTTTAGGTTGCAATGTAGCACCAGTGTCCGAAAGCTTGGTTTGCGTCCTAGGTCATGAGTCTTCTAGCAGGACAATGACCCCAAACATACTTCAAGAAGCAACCAGAAATGTATGGAAACAAAGCCCTGGAGAGTTCTGAAGTGGCATCAATGTGTATAACAGAACACGTGCAATTGCAATAATTTTCCTGAGAGAAATGCTTCATTTTAGAAGTTTATTGATGCGTTTCACAACTGAATCAGTCCCTTTGTCAAAACAACTTCCCAAAATGCATTAATAAACTACTTGAATGCCTCCCGTTTGTTTGGAGCAGGCGTTCAATATTCAGCGGCATGGCTAGTTTTAACTGTCGTCATCCTTCATTCATTAAAAAAAAAGATGATTTGGTGTCTTTATGAGTCGTTTGTGAGCATTCATGCTTAAAGCACCACTCCAGCAGTTTTTTATTGCACCCCTGGAGTGGCGCTTTAAATGTAATTCCAGTGCCACCTGTCTAATACTCACCTGCCGCCGCTTTCATCCTTTTCCAGCATCACTCCCTTTGGTCTCCAGCGAAAAGTGACCTGCCGGCAGCTCCAGTGTTTCATGGAGCTCGTCGGAGGTCACTTCTCCATACATCTCTATGACAGCCTAGTTCTGGCCTCTTTCTGGCTCTCATAGACTTGCATTGCTCTTTTCTGACGTAGCTTCTGACTTCCAACCGGTCAGAAGCTACTGTCACAAGATTGCACCGTGGGCCTGGCGAGGCATCGAAAAGCAGGGAAGATGCCAGAGGGTGAGTACATGACCAGGGGTTTATATTTAAAGCTCTATTCCAGTGCTGGAAAAAAACACTGGAGTGGTGCTTTAAAAAAAAAATGCGGGGGGGGCGTGGCCTGCATGCAGACCAGAGTGGCCACATAACTCACAGGCTCCTGCTTCTCTGGACTTAAACCGGCTAATAACAGCACTCTATATTACCTCTCCTCCTCCCTGTGCACAGTAAGGCTAAGTGCACACGTTCAGGATTATTTGCGTTTTTTTTGCGTTTTTTCGCGGGAAAAAAACGCGTCAAAAACGCATGAATCATTTAGAATGAATTCCGCAATTTTTGTGCACATGGTGCTTTTTTTTCCGCGAAAAAAAAGCATCGCGGAAAATCTAGCAACATGTTCATTAATTTTGCGGAATTCTAGCGTTTTTATTTTATTACTAGCTGTAGTACCCGGCTTCGCCCGGGTTAATTAATAACTGCTGTTAGCTGTAACAAAATAGACTATGTTAACAAAAATTTATTCTGCTCATAAAAAATCACACACCAAAACGTGCGGGGGTTAAAATTTCCATTCAACACATAGCCTATGATGCTCCTGGGGTTGAGATGTGCGGGCATGCAAAATTTCATGCCCGTAAGTACAACGGTGCAGATTCCTATCCCGGGCCAAAATTATTTGCCGATTTGGAATGCGCGGGGTTAAAATTTGACTCAAAACCTAGCCTATGACGCTCCCGGGGTCGAGACGTGCGGGTGTGCAAAATTTCATGCCCGTAAATGCAGATTCCTATGCCGGACATACACACAAGCATTCAGCTTTCTCCCCATTATGTAGATAGGGCCAAAATTGTTTGGCGATTTGGAACGTGCGGGGGTTAAAATTTCCATTCAACACATAGCCTATGATGCTCCTGGGGTTGAGATGTGCGGGCATGCAAAATTTCATGCCCGTAAGTACAACGGTGCAGATTCCTATCCCGGGCCAAAATTATTTGCCGATTTGGAATGCGCGGGGTTAAAATTTCGACTCAAAACCTAGCCTATGACGCTCCCGGGGTCGAGACGTGCGGGTGTGCAAAATTTCATGCCCGTAAATGCAGATTCCTATGCCGGACATACACACAAGCATTCAGCTTTCTCCCCATTATGTAGATAGGGCCAAAATTGTTTGGCGATTTGGAACGTGCGGGGGTTAAAATTTCCATTCAACACATAGCCTATGATGCTCCTGGGGTTGAGATGTGCGGGCATGCAAAATTTCATGCCCGTAAGTACAACGGTGCAGATTCCTATCCCGGGCCAAAATTATTTGCCGATTTGGAATGCGCGGGGTTAAAATTTCGACTCAAAACCTAGCCTATGACGCTCCCGGGGTCGAGACGTGCGGGTGTGCAAAATTTCATGCCCGTAAATGCAGATTCCTATGCCGGACATACACACAAGCATTCAGCTTTCTCCCCATTATGTAGATAGGGCCAAAATTGTTTGGCGATTTGGAACGTGCGGGGGTTAAAATTTCCATTCAACACATAGCCTATGATGCTCCTGGGGTGAGATGTGCGGGCATGCAAAATTTCATGCCCGTAAGTACAACGGTGCAGATTCCTATCCCGGGCCAAATTTATTGCCGATTTGGAATGTGCGGGTTAAAATTTCGACTCAAACCTAGCCTATGACGCTCCCGGGGTCAAGACGTGCGGGTGTGCAAAATTTCATCCCCGTAAATGCAGATTCCTATGCCGGACATACACACAAGCATTCAGCTTTCTCTCCATTATGTAGATAGGGCCAAAATTGTTTGGCGATTTGGAACGCACGGGGTTAAAATTTCGATTCAAAACATAGCCTAGGACGCTTTCGGGGTCGAGACGTGCGGGCGTGCAAAATTTCATGCCCGTAAGTGCGACGGTGCGGATTCCAATCCCGGACAAACATACCCACTACATACACACATACATACATTCAGCTTTATATATTAGATAGCTTCATCTGACCAAAATATAGGTACTTGTATAGGTCCAGCCATTGTTATATGGCGGTTTATGCTTAAAGTTAGCCACGGTTTGTAAATATATATCAAGCATAATGGGTTCATCCTTTAGATATACTCCTCCTTATCTTCTTGGGTGTTTGATTATAATGTTTAATGTGGAACACAATGCTTTATTGATACTTACTCTTAGAATGTCTGTGTATCTTGTGAGGGTATTGCAAGGACTGTACCTTTATTTTTGCGGGTTACTGTTTCCTTGTAGAAATAGACCATTACTGGTCCATCCTTGCCCTGCAATCTGAAATTTGGATTGGTTTCCTGTAAGTGGAACATTTCACTTTCTTTACTTGGTGATGTCACTTCCGGTGCGCAACTTGTTGGAACGCAGTCTGCATTCCACGTAGAGCTTGTGATGCTCCAAACCTCAACTTGAAACTGGAAGTGACCACTTTGCAGCTTCGCTTTGAAATCTGAAGTAACCACATGTGAGTCTGATGGCGTCACCCGGTAGTTGAGATGCGGCACACAGCATTTTCACTTTGGCCTTCTATGAGGCACATTGTTACTCTCTTATGGTCCACTGATGAAGCCTGAGAACTCCAAGCAGAAACTAATCTGGATGTGGGAACTCTACTGACGGCTGTTAAGTATCATGTTATTTATACCAATCTCAGACTTAGGCCCCTTTCACACATCCGTTTTTTTGTGTCAGGCACAATCCGTCGAATACCTGAAGGGATGGATCCGGTGCTGAAATGAAAAAACTGATGCAACGGGTCAGTTTTTTTGCTGGATCCGACCTGAACTTTTGAACCCGGAAAATGAAGTTTTGCAGCCAGAAAATGCAGGTACGCATGTCCAGACCGAGGAGAGAGAGAGATATTCCAGAATCCGGATCAGTCTTTTGACGGATTGCACAAAAGACTGGTCCGGTTCCATACACTTGTATTATTTCCGCTTCAGGCATTATCAGGCGGCTCCAAAAAAAAAAAAAAAACGTTGCAGTGACCGTTTTGTCCAGCCGCCGGAATGTACATTTCCGCTGGATCCGGACAAAAACGGATGCAACGCAATGACATCAGGCGCGATCCGGCGCTAATGAAAGTCAATGCTAAAAAAACGCATCCGGTACCGGATCCTTTTTTTTAACAACACGCCGGATCGTGCCTGAAGTCAAAAAACGGATGTGTGAAAGAGGCCTTAGGGCTCATACCCACTGGAGACAAAAACGGACGATTGCAAGCCAATAAAAAATTGGCTTGCAATCGGACCAATGTTATTCAATAGGGGACTTCTCATTTGCAATTTTTTTTTTCTCAGCTGAAATCGGTCTGAGAAAAAAAACGCAGCATGCTGCGATTTGCAGCGATTTTGGCATGATATCGCTAATGCAAGTCAATGGATGCGCTAAAAAATCGGACAGCACTCGCACCATGCAAGTGCTGTCCGATTTATACACACCAGTGTCCTTTGAAAATCTAATGCTGCCTGCTCAGTTGTAAGCTCCTGAATGAATGAGCTCCTCTCCCAGCGACAGGAGAGGAAGTGATTAGTGTGTGAAGCTTAATTGATTGCTTCCCACTTTCACTTCAGGTCAGATCACCCGGGGACTCCCTCTGACGTCACTGCTGCTGTGCGGTGTCCCCGGTTGACCTGACCTGAAGTGAAAGTGGGAAGCAATCAATTAAGCTTCACACACTAATCACTTCCTCTTCTGTCGCCGGGAGACTAGCTCATTCATTCAGGAGCTTACAACTGAGCAGGCAGTATTAGCTGCCCTGCTAGTTGTAAACCACTTAACCCTTTGTGAAGGATTACAGCGTGGGACCTGACTGTGCGTCGGATAGGTAAGAATAATGTTGCTTTTTTATTTTATTTTTATTACAGGCGAACAAGGGAATCGAGGATTACCTGAGCAATAAAATATGGTCAAAAACTGTGTCTTTATTTCATTAAAAGGATTAATAATTAATGTGTGTAAGTTTTTTTTCCTTCCATACAATAGGATTAATAATTGAGAGTTGTCAAATTGACAACTCTCAATTATTAACCTGGCTTAAAGTCACCTTTTAATAGCAAGGTGGCTTCAACCCATTATTAACCCATTCGCCACCGCTACAGGGCAATGGGAATAGACGGGCAAAGTGTCAGAAAGGGTGAATCTAATTATAGATTTGCCTTTTCTGGGGTGGCTGGGGGCAGATGTTAGTAGCCAGGGGGGGCACTAAATAAATGCATCCTCCCTGGGCTATTATTATCTGCCCCCACTCGCTTGCTTTGTCTGTCTGGTTTAGAAAATAGTGCGGGAGCCCACGCATTTTTTTCAACGAATTTACACCTTTAATTAACCCCTACATGTCTGCAATTTTGCACACATACACTCATGTAATTGTAACTTAAAACCATATATCAAATTACATGAAATGACATGGTTAACTGTATGTAAACCATGTGTCATTTCATGTCGGGTCTGTAATTTCACAAAAGCCGGTAACTGAATTAGCGGCTATTACAGTATGTAGAAGTGTATGAACTATAAATATATGTATATACATATATGTCACAATGACATGTATTCTATATGTGTATATGTATTGTTTCTATTCATTAAAGCTGTCAGTGTGATTTTACAGTATAGCCGGGGATGAATTAGCAGCTATTATACTATGTAGAAGTGTATGACCTACATATATATATATGTATATATATATATGTCACAATGGCATGTATATATGTATATATATATATATATATATGTATTTTATGTGTGTATATGTATCCTTTCCATTCTTTATTAAAGCTGTCAGTGTGATTTTACAGTATAGCCGGGGATGAATTAGCAGCTATTATACTATGTAGAAGTGTATGACCTATATATATATATATATATATATATATATCTATTGTAAGCTTTTCAGGGGATATAGCTCCGGGATCGCCGTCCTGGTAGACGGAATGGCATAAAACAGTTCATTCACAGACAGCAGTTCTGGTAAAAACTGGCCGCAACCAGTTTTATTAAAGTCCACAGCAAACAGAACATAAGCAAAACCAAATCATAAACATAAGCCCTGGGCTTGTCCAGCCACTTACTACACTTAGATAGATTTCCCTCTCTATCCGGGTCCAGACTCTAACAGCCTGTCCCCAAAACAACACATATGTTCAGTAGTTACCAGCATGGAGTTTCACAGAGTCTCCTCCTTGTGTCTGAAGGCATATCCAACGTCCAGACTTGAGAGAGCTCCCCTCCTATTCAGCAGCTATCCGCATGGATTCTCACAGAGACTACTCCTGTGTCCGGGGTACATCGAGCACCCAGACTGAGACAGCTCATACTCCTGGAGACTCCTTCTTGTGCCTGGACTCCTTGTCCAGACTAAGCGAGCTCTGTCTGTGTTCGCAGACACCTACTTCTGGTCTCCTAATTAACAGCTGAGTGGTTTCAGGCCTGAGCTGCAAGTGTGTACTGAATGTAAGGTGTAGTGACCTTTCTCTACCACTAGGTTTACAAAGCCATACATTTCCCTTATACCAGTCAGCACAGTATCTAGGTGAAATGTACACCCCATTCAACACACATACTCTCACTGTCTCACACTATATATAGATATATATACCGGTATATATAATTACTTGCTTTTTGTGTACATTTTTTTTTGACAATGTGATTTTTACATGAATTTTGAGATAGAGAGAACTGCTCTATGTAAAACGTCATGTTAAAATCGCATTGCATACAGATGGAAAACGGATGGAAAACAGATGGTGCGATTAAAAATCGCTTACAAATCGCATGACAATCGCATGACAATTGCATATATTCGGACCGTTTTTTCCATCCAGAAAACGGACCGTTTTTTTTTCCACAAATGGGTATGAGCCCTAATGGTTGTGTGTTGTGAATGTGTTAGAAATGAGTTCTGAGCAGAAGCTCCCTCTGGTGGTTGCAGACAGTGCTGAATCATTTAGTGAAGATTGGCAATCAGGAGTTACAGACTGGTCCTATATAAGGGAGGTTCCCTCCCATCAGGGTTGCCGGTGATCAATTATTCTTGTCTCAACTGTGGTTCCTGGTTCACTTGGAAGCTTGCTGAGTCTTGCCTCTTCTCCTGCTCTCAGATAAGAAATTTTCTGTTTTTATTTTTGTGCTTGCTTTTTGCATGTTTCCTGCACTTTTTTGGAGGTCAGCCAGGTCCCCTCCGGGGCTTGTGCTCCTCTCAGTTTGTCTGAGCCACTGTTGTTTGTTCATTTGCCTTTTCCAGTTTTTTTCAGTGGCTGCGGCTTAGTTTTGTTACACCAGAGAACTAATTTAAGTGGTAGAGGTCATGTGATCTCAGGTGTTTTTGCAATTAGTAGAGTTGGTATTTTTTAGGTTTTTTGGGGATTGCAGTAAGTGTCCTTCCTATCCTTTTCTGTCTAGGAAGATTGGGCCCCAACGTTTGCTCATACTATTTTCTGTCTGTGTCTGTATTTCCTCTTGTCTAACCGCCATTACATGTTTGGGGGCTTCCTATGTTCTTTGGGGATCTGCTCCGGGGCAGATAGCTTTCCTCTTTCTATCTTTAGGTGTAGTTAACCTCTCAGGCTGTGACGAGGCGTCTAGGACCAACGTAGGTACGCTCCATGACTGCCTTTAGTTGTGGTGGTTAGTCAGGGTACTGCAATCCAGTAGATTCCAACCTCTCTGGTGTATTGCCGTTTTTGCTTGCTCTCCTCAGCTACCAAATCATAACAGTATCACCGGACAAACTGAAAATTATATGGTACTCAACAGAAGGGAAAAATGGTAAAAGGAAAAAGAAAGAAGGAAGTTGTCAGAATTTTTTTTTTTCTCTTTGTTGCATTTCCCTCTTTTTCTCTGGGTGCTGAGGATGATTTTTTTTTTCTCTCAATGGAGTTTGCACAGTTGTCTGGCCGTGTGGATCAGCTTGCCACTGAAGTTCGGAGTATTGCTACCTATCTTGCTAGGTTGCCGGTTGTGGAACCTAGGATCCCCATGCCAGATTTATTTTTGGGGATTGAGCTAAATTTCTGAATTTCAAAAATAACTGTAAGTTGTTTTTTGCCTTAAAACCTAAGTCCTCAGGGAACGCTGCACAGCAGGTTCAAATTGTCATCTCTCTCCTGCGCAGCAATCCTCAGGATTGGGCTTTTTCCCTGACACCTGGGGACCCTGTTTTGAGTAATGTTGATGCATTTTTTCTGGCTCTGGGGTTATTGTACGATGAACCTAATGTCACTGATCAAGCTGAAAAAACCTTGTTGGCATTAAATCAGGGGCTTGAGGACGCTGAGTTGTACTGTCAGAAATTCCGAAAGTGGGCAGTCCTGACCAAAAGAAATGAGGATGCTTTGGCAGCCCTTTTTTGGAAGGGTCTGTCAGAGAATGTAAAAGATGTTATGGTGGGTTTCCCTGCTCCCTCTGGTCTCAATGATTCTATGTCATTAGCGATTCAAATTGACAGACGTTTGCGTGAGCGTAGAGGTATGCGTGGAATAGTGTTGCCTTGTGAACCAGCTTCTGAACCCATGCAGTGTGATAGAGTGGCTTCTGGGGCACAGCGTCATGAGTTTCGAAAACAGCAATGGGTTATGTTTCTACTGTGGTGATGCCTCTCATGCTATTTCAGTCTGCCCTAAGCGGGGAAGACGTTTTGCACGCTCAGTTGTCTTGGGTAGTGTTCAGACTAAATTTCTGTTGACTGTTACCCTGATTTGCTCCCTGTCCACATTTTCTGCTCAGGCTTTTGTTGATTCGGGAGCAGCTATTAACCTGATGGATTTTGATTTTGCTAAACATTGTGGGTTTCCCTTGATACCCCTACGGAAGTCTATTCCCCTACTGGGGATTGATTCTACCCCTTTGGCTGAGAATAAACCCCAGTTCTCTACTCAGGTGATAATGAGGTTTGAACGTGATCATCAGGAGAGTTGCAAATTTTTGGTGCTGTATAATCTGCATGACATTATTGTACTAGGTTTCCCTTGGTTACAGTCTCATAATCCTGTTTTGGATTGGAAATCTGTGTCTGTGACCAGTTGGGGCGGCCAATGTGTTAATGCCAACACTCCTGTTTTTTCTGCCTCTCCCCAGGCTCAGGATGTTCCTTACTTTTTGACTGATTTTTCTGATGTGTTTAGTGAAAGTAAATCTGCATCCTTGCCCCCCCATAGGAGCTATGACTGCGCTATTGAATTAGTGCCTGGTAGTAAATTCCCTAAAGGTCGCCTTTTTAACTTGTCTGTACTTGAACATGACGCTATGCGGTCTTATATCAAGGAGTCATTGGAGAAGGGTCATATCAGACCATCCTCTTCACCCTTGGGTGCCGGTTTTTTCTTTGTGGCCAAAAAGGATGGTTCATTAAGGCCGTGTATTGATTATCGTCTCTTGAACAATATCACTGTGAAATATCAATATCCGTTACCCTTGATTTCTGACCTGTTTTCCAGGGTGAAAAGTGCTACTTGGTTTACCAAGCTTGACCTCAGGGGGGCGTATAACCTTATTCGCATTAAGCACGGGGATAATGGAAGACGGCGTTTAATACCCCTTAGGGGCATTTTGAGTACCTAGTGATGCCCTTTGGGCTCACTAATGCTCCTTCCGTCTTCCAGTCCTTCATGAATGACATTTTCAGGGATTTTGTGGATAAATTTCTGATTGTTTATTTGGATGATATCTTGATTTTTTCCAATGACTGGGACTCTCATGTGAAACATGTTCAGACTGTGTTCCAGATTTTGAGAGAGAATGCTCTGTATGTGAAGGGATCAAAGTGTCTTTTTGGCGTACAGAGGATCTCATTTCTGGGATTCATTTTGTCCCCATCTGTTATTGAAATGGACCCGGTCAAGGTTCAGGCCATCTGTGATTGGGTCCAACCTACTTCATTAAAGGCTCTTCAGAGATTCTTGGGTTTTGCCAATTTTTATCGTAAATTTATTGGTAATTTCTCTGTTATTGTTAAACCATTGACTGATTTGACCAAAAAGGGTTCTGATGTGGTGAATTGGCCTCCTGAGGCAGTCTCTGCGTTTCAGGAACTTAAGCAGAAATGCACTTCTGCTCCTGTTCTACGGAAGCCTGATGTTTCTCTGCCATTTCAGGTGGAGGTTGATGCCTCTGAAATTGGGGCAGGTGCCGTTTTGTCCCAAAGAGATCCAGAGACCTCTAAAAGTAACCCTTGTGCCTTTTTCTCTCGAAAATTTTCTCCAACTGAACGTAATTATGACGTGGGTAATCGGGAGTTATTGGCCATGAAGTGGGCTTTTGAAGAGTGGAGACATTGGCTGGAGGGATTCCAACCTCTCTGGTGTATTGCCGTTTTTGCTTGCTCTCCTCAGCTACCAAATCATAACAGTTGTGTTTGCCTTGTGCACCTAATTATGGACACTAGGAAATTATTGGGAACAGTATAGATTCGCATATTTACTGTTTTCTGAATAAGCTAAATGCGGAAGAGGGGATATTTATTTGTGATCTATTTGAATGGAAATTACTATTTCACATTGAGTCTGAATGGGTAACCAATCTGGGTTATATCCCAGGTTTTATGTCCTGACGTCTTTGCTTATTTTTCAGCGTTAATTTAGCATGAATTTATGAACTTTTTTTAATTCATGCTTTATTCAACATGTATGAAGTTTGTTACTAAATATTGAGGATACTTAATAAGGATTTATACCCAGAATTAAAAAGATATATGGTTGTATATGTTTTCATCTGAATAAGGAGACTGGTTTAGGATTAGTCATGTATATTGTTTTTTGAGTAGCTCACTCACTGAAGTTGAGTATTTGATTCCCTTCTGCCATATTTATGGTGATATACACTGTTGTTTCAATATTGTGTGTCGGTGCTTTTTCTTTCACTGTATGTCCTTTTAAGCCCTTCACCCCGAAGCGTGTTTTCACCTTCTTTACCAGGCCAATATTTTACATTTGTGACCACTGTAACTTTATGAGGTCATAACTCCAGGACGCTTCAATGGATCCCACTGATTCTGAGACTGTGTTTTTTCATGACATATTGTACTTCATGTTAGTGGTAAAATTTATTTTATATGACTTTCATTTATTTTTTAAAAATTCCGAAAGTTGGCAAAAAATGTGTAAATTTAAAAATTTTCAAAATTTAATTTTTATGCCCTTAAATCAGTCATGTAACACAAAATAGTTAATAAAAAAACATTTCCCACATGTCTACTTTACATCAGCACAAGTTTTGAAACAATTTGTTTTTGATAGGAAGTTACAAGGGCTAAAAGTTGATCAGCGATTTCTCATATTTACAACAAAATATACAAAAACACGTTTTAGGGACCACATCACATTTAAAGTTACTTTGAGGGGCGTATATGACAGAAAATACCCAAAAGTGAGACCATTTTAAAAACTGCACCCCTTAAGGTGCTCAAAACCACATTCAAGAAGATTATTAACCTTTTGGGCGCTTCACAGGAATTAATGGAATGTGGAAGGAAAAAATAGACATTTAACTTTATTTCACAAAAACTTTCCCTTAGACCCCAATTTTTTTTACTTTAACAAGGGAAACAGGAGAAAGTGGACCATACAATGAGGCTGAAGTCACACTAGAGAGGAATATGGATGAGTGCTATGCGATAAAAAATCACAAAGCACTCGGACAGCTGTTAATCTATGGGGCAGCTCCCATAGGCATATTTTTTCTCGGCCATATTATACGTGCTAGTGAAATCGCAGCATGCTGCGATTTGCAGTGTATATCGGCCGAGACTGGCCAATACAAGTCTATGGGTGTGAGAAAAAAACGGACACCACACGGACCATGCGTGTGACTTGCGAGAAATACGCAAGCATTCTCCAGGTGACAGGAAATTGAAACAGGCATTGTCAGGAAGTTTTGGCATGCAAATTTCCCTGGCAACCTCTAGAAGAAACCAGGAACACACCTCCACAGAGTCTACCATCATAGCCACACACATTAATGTGGAGATGCTCATAGTTCTGGTGCAAGAGAGGCCAGAACTATGAGATCAACGGGACGCATACTATGCAGAAAGGGGACGTAAGGAGGCAGCATGGAGGAGGATATGCACCCAAATGTACCCCGATTTTGAGGAAAGACCTTGTGAGGCCCAGCAACAAATTAGTAAGTACAATCATTAAAAAGTACTATTAATAAAAGTAAACACTGTGTTACCAAACAAACAGAAAATCATCATATGTGATGTTTTTTGTATAATATGTGGCCTAAATCACACTTTACACTTGCCAAGTAGAAGGCCACATTACAATGTCAACTACATTTTGCAATATAATCACATTGATTGAATGATCAAACTTTTTTTGTTTTATGTTGCAGTCACTGATGTCACAAAACTTTGGCACAGCTGCAGGGACCAATACCGGTGGGAGCGAAAGCAGCGGGCCAGGAGTGGGGATGCAGCTCCCACAAAACAAAAATATATTTATTATGATCGTCTCAATTTTCTGGCTCCCATTCTGGATCTGAGACCGTAAGTGCATGCATGACACCACATTTTACACATGCTGTTAGGGACAATTCTTAATAGGGTTTTTAATCTTGATTTTTATTTAAAACAGAACTCGGACTACGAGGTCCCTATTGATCCAGTGGGGAAGGTTGAATAAGTGGCTGGCCCATCTTCTGCACCTTCAAGCTTCACTCAATCACAACCACCACCACTACAGCAGTAGCAGCCCAACCTTGCCTCTGGATATGTCTCCCCACGCCATCACACACCATGGCCGGCGCAGGGGATACCAACCACAGGCACCAGGCTGCAAGTGGACAGTGAGGTGTTGGACTATTTGGCCAGGACTGCCAATGATGATGGTGAGGAAGCTTATGCCTGCCGTCTGGCACGGTAACTCCGTTCAATTCCCCGTGAGGTCAGTCTGCGTGTCAAATGAGCAATACAGATTCTGATCGATGACTACACACCACCCAATAACCCAAATCAGGTATTTGTTTTTTTTGGAAAGGTGGCAGTTATCGAGCAGTAACCAACTGCAAGTGCCGGGATTAGCAAAAGTGCAGGCTCAATCAGTTTCTGAGCCACCTCCTCCCTGGATGCCTACACTTCAGCCACAGCCCGCCCCAACCCAACATTGGCCAACACAGGTCCAATTCTATGACCATACTGCACCTGCCCAATACGGCCACTTGATCAGACCCACTATTGGAGGCTGGTCCCAACATGAGTATGGTCGACATGGCCATAAGGGGGGTACGAACCAATTGGCACGCCACTACCCAGGAATACCCACTTCACTACACATCTTCCCACTACTATCCTCCACAACAGAAGCCTGCCATGGTACATCATCCTGTCTCTGCGTCTGCCATCCCACAGGGTGAAACTGAGGTTGGACAACAATCAAGGCAAACCTCACAAGCAGACCTCCCGCCACCACCACTCCCAACCTACCATAACTTGCAGGTTAATTTTTTTTTTTTTTTACATTTTTTTTTGTTTACTTGTAATATAGGCCAAGTTTTATATGACCAATATGTCATATGGGAAAAATATGTTATATTTGTGAAAATACAGAATGGTTTTTGATTAACCTACACTAGCCACTAAGGAGACTCAAGGTCTTCAAAAATTCAATATAAACAGCAAACAAAAAGGCAGCAAAACTCACCTGCCCAGATCTCAGAACAAATGCACTACATGGTGCAGCCAGCCCATAAAGCAAGATGTTAGCAGCACAGGTGCAAAATACAAGATTAAACAGCCACTCTCCACGGGAGTTGGAAGTTTCGCCCCCAGCAGTTCGCCCCCAGCTGTTCGCCCCCAGCATTTCGCCCCCAGCAGTTCGCCCCCAGGTACACGTCGCCCCCGAACATTTCGCCCCCAGCATTTCGCCCCCAGGATGTTTCGCCCCCGCACATTTCGCCCCCAGGATGTTTCGCCCCCGAACATTTGGCCCCCGGCAGTTCGCCCCTGAACATTTCGCCTCCGGAAGTTTGCCCCCGAACATTTCGCCCCCGGCAGTTCGCCCCCAAACATTTCGCCCCCAGCAGTTCGCCCCCGAACATTTTGCCCCCGTCAGTTCACCCCAGAACATTTCGCCCCCAGCATTTCGCCCCCAGGATGTTTCGCCTTTGAACATTTCGCCCCCGGCAGTTCGCCCCCGAGCATTTCGCCCTCGGCAGTTCGCCCCCAAACATTTCGCCCCCCAGCATTTCGCCCCCAGGATGTTTCACCCCCGAACATTTCGCCTCTAGCAGTTCGCCCCGGATGTTTCGCCCCCAGATTTTTGCCCCCAGATGTTTTGGCCCCAAATTAGGCAGGGAATTTTAGCCTTGTGTTTTAGCCCTACGACCTCTTTCACAGTAGGCACTTTCCCAAGTGCTAAGCACTGGAAAATCGCTAAGAAGATTGCCAATGTTGAATATATAAGTCAATGGCTGGCAAAGAGAGGTGCTGTTTCGGCCAGCTCTTTTTATTTTATTACAGGAGCTATTTTTTAGCACTTAGCGTTCATCAATAGCCTGTATCTTATGGGTCATAATCCGAGAGCGGAGCGCTCACAAAAGCGCTCTCAAAAATGCTAGTAAAGCACGTGCTTTGGAGTTCTAAAACAGTGGCAGCATAAGGGTGCTTTCACACTTCCGCAATATATGCACTACATATGCACTACATATGCACTACAGGCCGCCCGTTCGCTTCTGTAATGCCGCCGTTCCGCTAACCTGCAGCGGAACGAAAAGAAGAAAATGCTTTTCTTTTTGTTCTGACACTGATAGCGGAATGCGGTATTACGAAAGCGAATGGGCGGCTGCAGATCGCGGAACCCAGCCGTTCACTTCTATGGGCAATGCAAGCAGAATGCCAGCATTCCGCCAGCATTGCCCCGGGGTCAGCTGGATGTCAGATCCAGAGCGGATCGACCTCTGGCGGCCTCAAACACAAGTGTGAAAGCACTTTTAAAATTACAGTGTGCAAGAGCCTAAAATCAAAACAATTTTGAACTTTTACCTGACCCAGCACTGACCTGCTTTGTTGCAAGTTTTGTTGCAGATGTAACTAGTAGCAGGTCAGATGTCCTGCAAGTTACATTAGACTAGCTTTTATTCCATCTGTACATCAGAATATAGCAGTGTCTGAAATCTCCACAAAGAGAGAAGTGTACTGCCACAAAAAATCAGTCAGCTTCAACAGCAATTCACTTTCTACAACTATGAATTCAGTTCTGTCCAAACGTGGAAGGAGGAAGTTGGTCCATGAGAATTACATTTACTTATTTTCCAAACGAACCGCTGATGATGTCCATTCCATCTGGGTATGTGAAAAACGGTCGACTTGCAAGGGACGTGTTTGGATCAGTGAAGAATCTGGCGAAGTTGTGAAAGTAGTCAATCTTCACAGTCACGCAGCCCAAGCTGCAAGACCTGAAGCAATCCGAGTTGTTAATGAGGCAGTCACCAGGGCAAGGACAAAACAGGAGACACCACAACAGATTCTCACAGACATCGTTTCAGGAGCCCATTCTAATGTTGTAGCACTTCTCCCAAGGAAAGCATCTGTAAGGTTCTTTGTCTCTGTTGACATGTTCCTTGAAACTCAGTTTTCCGTCGGCAATTTTGCTTTCTGTCTTTCTGCAGCTCTTGCCCTCAGTTAATATGGAGTTTCCAGTTTTCATGTTCCCGCCCTGATTCTTCCCTCTTGCTTCTTAAGCAGCCTCAGCTGAACAATCAGTGCTCCTGAATCAAGCCTCAGTCAGTCTGTGACCTGACTCCTGGAAGCCTTGGACTTGTACTCCAGCTATTCCCTACTGAGGAACCTTGGAACACTTTTGTTTGGTGAATCCATGTTTGCAGAGGAATTACGGTACAGAGAAGAGATCCTGAACCTGCTTTGGAGATTTACTGTAGTACTTGAAGTTACTCTGGCCTGCTGTGTCTCCTGTCGCTGTTCCTGCAAACTGTGTGAACTTTTCAGCATGCTTGTATGAAGTAATACAAGTCATTTCATTTCAACCTATGTCTCCTGTGTTTTCCTCGCACCCAAGCACAAGACGCTATAGGAACTGTACACTATACATGACAAGATTCAGGAGCCAATGTTTAGTGTCTGCTGGGTCTGGGAAAGCCGTGTCTGCTGTGACTGTGGATATCAGATGTCTGTTTAATACCTTATGTGATGACAGTGGTTGTGACTTCTCACAACCATTCCAGGTGAGCGCATTCCCTTAAAATTTTACTCTGGAGTGTTACCACAGGTAAACACTATTGTTTTTTTTTTTTTTTCCCTTTCCTCTTCTCCTTCCAGCACCTCTGCCTTAAAAGATCTGGAAGATGGAGGCCCGCATAAAGGAACTTTGCGGAGTGACTGATACAATCCTTTCAGATGTACAGACTTTAAAAACCCGTTTTGCAAGCCTACAGGACCTCACTAATCATAATTTGCAAGTGTTTGGACAGACTACCCAGGAATTGCGAGCCAGGATTGAGGCTCTAGAGGAACGAGCCCAGGCTCCTGCCATAACCCCAAGTTCTGGGATCCCCAAATTACCTCCTTGTCGTTTTGGCGGTGAACGTGAGAAATTCAGGGGATTTATTAATCAATGCAATTTATTTTTCTCTGCACATGCTTCACAATTTCCCACTGAACGATCCAAAGTGCTTACTATAATCATGTTGCTTACCAATAAGGCTTTGATGTGGGCAAACCCTCTGATTGAGACTGAGGATGATTGTTTGAATCTCCTTGATGCTTTTATTTCAGCCATGGGGCAGGTGTTTGATGACCCCAATCGAGGTGCAACAGCTGAAGCAGCCATGTTAACTTTGCGCCAAGGTAAGCGTTCAGTAGCCGAATATGCCCTGGATTTCAGGAGATGGGCTCTTGATACCACTTGGGACACTTCCGCTAAAAAATCTATTTTTCGGAAAGGGTTGTCTCCACTGATTAAGGATGAACTTGCTCGTGCCGACCCTCCCACTGCGTTAGGTGACTTTATTAACTATTGTATCCGTATTGATGCTCGTCTGACTGAACGCAGACAAGAGAGATGGTTCGAAAATAATCGCACTAACCTTTTACTACCTCCCTCCTCAGCTAAGGAACCTTTGAGTAGGATCACAAGGGAACCAGAACCTGAACCCATGCAGGTGGACTCTTTGCAAAGACGGGTTAGTGATGCACGCAAAGAACATCGTATAAAGGAAAATCTATGTTTCTACTGTGGTAAGTCAGGGCACTTCATTATAAACTGCCCCAGCCGTTCTCGTAAGACTACTGCAGCAGTCATTCACTGTGAGTGTTGCGAGAGGAGCTCTGTCATGTCCGAGCCTCAGGCTCCAGAGAGATCTGCTGCAAGAGATCTTGATTTCTCGGACTTAAACTCTGTTAGTTCTGGGGACGATGACGGTATAAACGCTGCAATTTTTCAAGTTTCCTCAGCGGTGTCCCAGCTGAGTTGTAAAAGAAACAATTCTCATTGCTTCCTTTCCATCAAACTCTGGGTTGACTCAGTCTGGGTGTCTAGCTCTGCTATGATCGACTCAGGAGCAAGTGGAAATTTTATGGATATCTCCTTTGCTCTGAAACAGGGGATACGTTCAGTGAAGAAGGCTACTCCAGTACAGATGGAGACTGTGGATGGCTCTCTACTGACTTCTGGACCAGTGGATCAAGAAACAGAGCCTTTGAGGGTCCTTATGGGTAAAGATCATCAGGAGAAAATGTCTTTTTTGCTTATCTCTTCTCCCCACTTTCCCATCATTCTAGGGCTACCATGGCTGCAGGCGCAGAATCCTACGATTAACTGGGAGACCAAGGAATTACACTTTCCGGAGAAACAGATGAGTCAAGGAGTTTCAGCTTGCTCTGTTCCTAAAGGAACCATGTCAGTCCCTGAACTACCAGCTGTATACCAGGACTATGTGGATTTATGTGACAAGAAGAACGCTGATCAGCTTCCTCCTCACCGTCCATATGATTGTCCAATTGAATTATTGCCCGGAGCCGAGATACCTTTTGGTAAGATCTACCCCCTAGCGGGGCCCGAGCTAAAAGCTTTGAAGGATTATATAGATGAAAATTTAGCCAAGGGCTTCATACGCCCCTCTTCATCTCCCGCAGGTGCACCCATCTTCTTTGTGAAGAAGAAAGATGGATCTCTGAGACCCTGCATAGACTATAGGGAACTTAATAAGGTTACTATTAGAAACCGTTATCCATTGCCTTTAATCCCTGAGTTGTTGGAGAGAGTGCGGCATGCCAAAATTTTCTCTAAACTGGATCTCCGTGGGGCCTATAACTTGGTCCGTATTAGACCTGGGATGAATGGAAGACTGCTTTCAGGTCACGCTATGGACACTTTGAATATCTAGTTATGCCTTTTGGTCTGAGTACCGCCCCAGCCACTTTCCAACACTTCGTGAATGATATCTTCAGGGATCTCCTAGATACATTTGTGGTGATTTATCTGGATGATATTCTAATTTTTTCTAACTCCACAGAGGAACATCATGGACATGTGAGAATGGTCTTAGAACGCCTAAGACAAAACCATCTCTACATCAAACTTGAAAAATGTGAATTCCATAGGACCGAAATTCAATTTCTGGGGTATGTACTATCTACGCAAGGGATTAGTATGGATGGAAGCAAGACCCAAGCCATCAAGGATTGGCCAATTCCTAGAAATGTGAAGGAGGTGCAGCGTTTCATCGGGTTTGCCAACTTCTATAGACGTTTCATTAAGAATTTTTCTGAGGTAGTGTCACCTATCACCCAACTTACCCGGAAACAGTCTAGGTTCTCCTGGACCCCGCAAGCTCAGGAAGCATTTTCCTGTTTAAAGGATAAATTTACCACCGCACCTATCTTAGTACATCCCAACCCCGAGCTTGCCTTCATAATAGAGGTGGATGCTTCAGACTGTGCCGTTGGAGCTATACTCTCTCAGAGAACAGGTGAGAAGAATGTCTTGCATCCCTGTGCCTTCTTTTCCCAGCAGTTGTCTTCGGCTGAGAGGAACTACGATGTGGGCAATAGAGAATTGTTGGCCATTATTGCCGCCTTCAAGGAATGGAGACACCTTCTTCAGGGAGCTGCACAGCAAATAGTCGTCCTGACAGACCATCGTAACCTTGAATTTATCAGGTCGGCTAAGTGCCTGACTCCTCGCCAGGCTCGCTGGAATCTTTTCCTAAACCAATTTAATTTTGTCATTTCTTATAGACCAGGATCGCGCAATGGAAAGGCTGATGCACTCTCTAGGATTCATTCAGCAGAGACACGTCCACTTACTCCTCCTAAGACTATTCTTCCTGACTCTAGATTCCTGGGAGTGATTCATAATCAAGACCTACTTAAGGACATCAAGGAAGCATACAATGCGGATTCTTTGTTGGCTCAACCCCCAAGGGACGTAAGTCTTGTCTTTAAGAATGGTGTGTGGATTCAGGGACAACGTCTGTATATACCTGAAACAGTCAGATTGAGAGTATTGCAACTCATCCACGATTCCAAGATAGCCGGGCATAGGGGAATTCTAAAGACACAAGAATTTCTTTCTCGTTTCTTTTGGTGGCCCACTTA
Organism: Oophaga sylvatica; assembly: GCA_033576555.1. Lineage (NCBI taxonomy): Eukaryota > Metazoa > Chordata > Amphibia > Anura > Dendrobatidae > Oophaga > Oophaga sylvatica. The sequence continues at coordinate 7,339 of JARQOD010003733.1, read as the reverse complement.
CAGGAAAGATGTCTTAAACTATGTCACTTCATGTGAAGTCTGTGCAAGATGCAAAACACCTCGCTCCTCACCAACTGGTCTGTTGCAACCTCTTCCCACCCCGTCCCGCCTGTGGGGATCCATTTCTATGGACTTCATTGTGGAGTTACCAACCTCTCAAGGGAAGAACACCATTCTAGTGGTGGTTGACCGTCTAACAAAGGCAGCTCATTTTATCCCTTGTGTCGGCTTACCCACTGCAAAACAGACATCAGACTTGATGATTAAGAATGTGTTTCGCTTACATGGAGTACCGGATGAGGTCATTTCGGATCGAGGGGTGCAATTCTCTTCAAGGTTTTGGCAACATTTCTGTGCAGCATTGGACATTAAAGTAAACCTTTCTTCTGCTTTTCATCCCCAGACTAATGGACAGACAGAACGAACCAATCAGACCCTGGAGCAGTATCTCCGCTGTTTTATCTGCCACCTACAGGATGATTGGGTGGATCTACTTCCACTGGCTGAGTTCTCTTAAACAACTCTCAGAGCGCCTCCACTAAGCAGTCTCCTTTTTACTCCAATCTAGGTTATCATCCTAACATTCTTCCTCGATTTCCCATAGATACGCCCTTGCCGGCAGTGACTGAAAGAATCACTTCTTTACAAAAGAATATGGATCTTCTAAAGGAAAATCTAGAATTGGCTCAGGAAAGGTACAAGAAAGCAGCAGATAAATTTCGTAAACCTGCACCAGCTTTCAAGGTAGGAGATTTGGTCTGGCTGTCAACCAGAAATCTTAAATTAAAGATTCCATCGTCTAAATTGGGACATAAGTACATTGGACCTTATAAGATCAATAAGATTATAAGTGCTGTTGCTTGTCGTCTTCAACTGCCCAGAACTATGAGAATCCACCCTGTCTTTCATGTATCCCTACTAAAGGCTGCAACACCCAATACGTTTCCTGGACGTTCTTCTCCTTGACCTGACCCAGTGCTGGTCGATGGTCAGGAAGAATTTATGGTGGAAAGGATTCTAGATTCCAGGTTGCACAGAAATCAGTTGCAATATTTGATTAAATGGCAGGGCTACCCAGTGGAGGACAACTCATGGGAACCAGTCAATAATGTAAATGCTCCTCGCCTGCTCCGCCAGTTTCATCAGAGGTACCCTGACAAGCCTGGTCTGAGGTCATCCGGAGGTTGTCCCTAAGGGGGAGTAATGTAAGGTTCTTTGTCTCTGTTGACATGTTCCTTGAAACTCAGTTTTCCGTCGGCCATTTTGCTTTCTGTCTTTCTGCAGCTCTTGCCCTCAGTTAATATGGAGTTTCCAGTTTTCATGTTCCCGCCCTGATTCTTCCCTCTTGCTTCTTAAGCAGCCTCAGCTGAACAATCAGTGCTCCTGAATCAAGCCTCAGTAAGTCTGTGACCTGACTCCTGGAAGCCTTGGACTTGTACTCCAGCTATTCCCTACTGAGGAACCTTGGAACACTTTTGGACTCTGGAAACCTGCTGTTTGGTGAATCCATGTTTGCAGAGGAATTACGGTACAGAGAAGAGATCCTGAACCTGCTTTGGAGATTTACTGTAGTGCTTGAAGTTACTCTGGCCTGCTGTGTCTCCTGTCGCTGTTCCTGCAAATTGTGTGAACTTTTCAGCATGCTTGTATGAAGTAATACAAGTCATTTCATTTCAACCTATGTCTCCTGTGTTTTCCTCGCACCCAAGCACAAGACGCTATAGGAACTGTACACTATACATGACAGCATCACTGAAGAGAACAATACGATTAGCAAGGCAACTTGGCAATATCCCAAGGTTACCTCAAACCCTTGATCAACTTGTTATCCCCCAGGAGTTTCAGGAGATCAGTATTGATGGTGTCCAGCAGCAGTTCCTCCTACATGACTCTGGTAAGCTGCTTAACTATTTAACATTGTATTAAAACAATTCCATTATGCATAATTTTTTTTTAAACAAAAATATATAATTTTCCACTGTGACAATATATGTTGTAAAAAAGTATTGGTTGGCCCCTTTACACTAGATTTTGCTTCAGTTTTTTTATTATGAAATCAGAAAATCTGGAGCAAAATGTGAGTTTTTAATGTGAGATATGAACAGAGGCTTCTGATTAGGATATATATTTTTTTAATTCATCCCAAAATTATCTGTCTGATGCTTGTTACACTTTTTCTGTTATTTCCTCTACTAATACTTTCATTTTAAATTAGGAAATGGACACAGCCGTATGTTGATATTTGGAACAAGAGACAATCTCCATCTACTGGCACAAAGTAAAGAGTGGTTTGCTGATGGCATGTTTTTCACTACACCAACCTTGTTTAAGCAACTTTACACAATCCATGTAGTCCATAGCGGCCTTGTTGTTCCGGTAGTGTACACCTTGCTGACAGACAAGAGCCGTTCTACATACCACAGGTTGCTGCAAGAGCTGAAGAACTTCAGCCTGGACTGCAGCCAGACAACCTGATATTGGATTTTGAACTAGCTGCAATACAGGCATTTGAAAGTGAATTCCCCAACCTTGAGAAGACTGGTTGCTTTTTCCACCTATCACAGTCGGTTTGGCGTAAAGTTCAAAATGAAGGACTCAAGATGCAATACCAAGGTGACCATAAATTTGCCCGTTGGATACGCATGATACCTGCCCTGGCCTTTATACCACCACAGAATGTTGTGCAATCATTTGAAGAATTGGTGGAAGATCCTGACTTTCCACAAGAAGCAATACCTATTGCCAACTATTTTGAAGACAGCTATATCGGTCGAATGAATCACAGAGGGGTCAAGCACCTTTGTTTCCAGTTCAACTCTGGAATGTGTATGAACGAACATTGAATGATCAACAGCGAACAAATAATGATGTCGAAGGTGGCACCGTAGCTTTCGAGAAACATGTGGTACTCTTTTCCAAAATATATACCGGTTCATTAACTGTCTGAAACATCAGCAAGAGCTCCATAGTTTTGAAATTATTCAGATAATAGCAGGAAATCCCATCGCTGCAAGAAACAAAAAGTATGCTGCAATTTCAGCAAGGGTTAAACGTATCGTGCAAGATTTTAATAATAGAAGCTTGATGGATTATCTGAGAGGCATGGCCTACAGCTTTGAATTTTAGTTCATGGTCACATATTGTATGTTTTGAGAGCAGTGTTTTTAGCTGTAAAATCATTCAAGCATTATAACCTGTAATTTGTCTTTTCTCTTTTTCTCTAATCCTTCCCCTCTATAGCTTTTTATGTTTCTTGTTACAACAGTTTTGATATATACAGTTAAAGCATAACTATACAAAAAAACATAAGTTATGTTATAGTACCTGTGCCCATGATATTCATTTCCAAAGGAGACCTTCCAGCAGGTTCACTTCTGTGTGAAAAGTCTCATCCAAGTTAAAGCTCCATGTGCTGCAGGATTTCAGTTGTTTCTCCTTAGTAAGCAGTACTTGTGGATGGATTCTAGAGGCCGTGGCTGCACAGGAGCATGCAACTACCGTAACAATATATTCCCTGTGATGTATAAAGGGCTGCTGGTTTACAGCCTTCTGCAAAGCCCCCCCTATGTGTTCCGTCCTGTAACGGCTTTACACAGGCGGGCGGAGCCCTCCTCTTGTCCAGGACAGAGCACATGAGCGGAGGGTGAAGGGAGCTTTGCAGAGGGCTGTGAACAAGCAGCCCTGAATGTATCACAGGGAGCCAGGATCCGTTCTGCTACCAAGGGGGCATGACCTCCTTAGTAACCAATGAAACCTACTATTTTCCTGTCTGTTTGTAAAATGACTTATCTAGAAAACAATGTTTTAGAAATAAAAAAAAAATCATTTGATCAGAATTGTATATCTTAGACTCATATGATGTATTATTGGTGATAAGCGAACGTTCAGTTCAGGCAGGTCTTTAATTGCTAGAGGCAAAACATCCTGGGGTCGAAATGCTGGGGGCGAAATGTTTGGGGGCGAACTGTCGGGGGCGAATGTCGGGGCAAAACTGCCGGCGAAATGTTCGGGGGCGAACTGCCGGGGGCGAAATGTTCAGGGGCGAACTGCCGGGGGCGAAATGTTCGGAGGCGAAACGTCCTGGGAGCGAAATGCTGGGGGCGAAATGTTTGGGGGCGAACTGCCATGGGCAAAATATTCGGGGGCGAACTGCTGGGGGCGAAATGTTCGGGGGCGAAATGTTCGGCGGGGCGAAACATCTGGGGGCGAAATGCTGGGGCGAAATGTTCGGGGGCAAACTGCCGGGGGCGAAATGTTCAGGGGCGAACTGCCGGGGGCAAAATGTTCGGGGGCGAACTGCAGGGGGCGAAATGTTCGGGGGCGAACTGCCGGGGGCGAAATGTTCGGGGGCGAAATGTTCGGAGGCGAACTGCCGGGGGCGAAATGTTCTGGGGCGAACTGCCGGGGGCGAAATGTTCGGGGGCGAACTGCCGGGGGCGAAATGTTCGGGGGCGAACTGCCGGGGGCGAAATGTTGGGGGGCGAACTGCCGGGGGCGAAATGTTCGGGGGCGAAACGTCCTGGGGGCGAAATGCTGGGGGCGAAATGTTTGGGGGCGAATTGCCGGGGGCAAAATATTCGGGGGCAAACTGCCGGGGGCGAAATGTTCGGTGCGAAATGTCGGGCGAAACATCTGGGGGCGAAATGCTGGGGCGAAATGTTCGGGGGCGAACTGCCGGGGGCGAATGTTCGGGCGACTGCCAGGGGCAAAATGTTCGGGGTCGAACTGCAGGGGGCGAAATGTTCGGGGCGAACTGCCGGGGGCGAAATGTTCGGGGGCGAAATGTTCGGAGGCGAACTGCCGGGGGCGAAATGTTCTGGGGCGAAACATCCTGGGGGCGAAATGCTGGGGGCGAAATGTTCGGGGGCGAACTGCCGGGGGCGAAATGTTCGGGGGCGAACTGCCGGGGGCGAAATGTTCGGGGGCGAACTGCCGGGGGCGAAATGTTCGGGGGCGAACTGCCGGGGCGAAATGTTCGGGGGCGAAACGTCCTGGGGGCGAAATGTTTGGGGCGAACTGCCGGGGGCAAAATATTCGGGGGCGAACTGCCGGGGGCGAAATGTTCGGGGGCGAAATGTTCGGGGGCGAACTGTCGGGGGCGAAATGTTCGGGGGCAAAACATCTGGGGGCGAAATGTTCGGGGGCGAACTGCCGGGGGCGAAATGTTCGGGGGCGAACTGCCGGGGGCGAAATGTTCGGGGGCGAACTGCCAGGGGCAAAATGTTCGGGGGCGAACTGCAGGGGGCGAAATGTTCGGGGGCGAACTACCGGGGGCGAAATGTTCGGGGGCGAAATGTTCGGGGGCGAACTGCCGGGGGCGAAATGTTCTGGGGCGAAACATCCTGGGGGCGAAATGCTGGGGGCGAAATGTTCGGAGGCGAACTGCCGGGGGCGAAATGTTCTGGGGCGAAACATCCTGGGGGCGAAATGCTGGGGGCGAAATGTTCGGGGGCGAACTGCCGGGGGCGAAATGTTCGGGGGCGAAACGTCCTGGGGCGAAATGCTGGGGGCGAAATGTTTGGGGGCGAACTGCCGGGGGCAAAATATTCGGGGGCGAACTGCCGGGGGCGAAATGTTCGGGGGCGAACTGTCGGGGGCGAAATGTTCGGGGGCAAAACATCTGGGGGCGAAATGTTCGGGGGCGAACTGCCGGGGGCGAAATGTTCGGGGGCGAACTGCCGGGGGCGAAATGTTCGGGGGCGAACTGCCAGGGGCAAAATGTTCGGGGGCGAACTGCAGGGGCGAAATGTTCGGGGGCGAACTGCCGGGGGCGAAATGTTCGGGGGCGAAATGTTCGGGGGCGAACTGCCGGGGGCGAAATGTTCTGGGGCGAAACATCCTGGGGGCGAAATGTTCGGGGGCGAACTGCCGGGGGCGAAATGTTCGGTGGGGCGAACTGCAGGGGGCGAAATGTTCGGGGGCAAAAACATCCTGGGGGCGAAATGTGCAGGGGCAAAACATCCTGGGGGCGAAATACTGGGGGCGAAATGTTCGGGGGTGACATGTACCTGGGGGCGAACTGCTGGGGGCGAAACATCCTGGGGGCGAAATGCTGGGGCAAACTGCTGGGGGCGAAACTTCCTAAAACCCCTCTGAACGCACAGTTTCCAGAAGTGTCTTCTCCTCACCAACTAGGGAGTTTATCTGACTAACGCCTGCGGCAACTTGTTCAGATAGCACCTTAAGACAGTTCTGGAAGGATGCATTCATATGTAAGAACTCGTGCGCATAGTTCTTTTCCTGACCCCTCTGACGCTGCCGCCCAGTACCCGCAGCTGTACTAGAGGTGGCAGGGTCAGAAGGATGGGGTGAAGGGAATGCTATATCCTGACCAGCAGATTCATGTAATGCAGCCGGCCACGCTGCTCCAGCGCTGGTGGAGGGGACAGCGGGATCAAGTGTGTGGGAAGGTGCAGATGTGGAGGGTTGGTCGAAGTGTCCCTCGGTGTCGGTCTCCTGAGGGATCGCTCTAGAAGGCACCAACTCTGCGGGCGCCCGAGTGCTGGTCACCATGCTGTGGAAGAAAGAAAAACATAAAATTAATATACAGATGTGGAATGGCCCTGGCTGCAAAAAAAAAATAAAAAAAAGATAACATTTGATGGTAATATTTACCTTCTGGTGACCATGGTTTCACGCAGGAACGCCAGAGCTCGTGCGTACTTGTACTTGCTCTGGCGTCCTGAAGAACCACTCGGGGCCCGCATCTCCTTATTAAACTCCTTCTTAAAGCGATCCCTCACAGACCGCCACCGCTTCACAATTCTGTCCCCTGAAACGAGAAAGCACACATTGGTTATTATACAACATCAGTGTTTCCCAAACTTCATTCCTCGTGTCCCCCAGAGTTCATGTTTTCATTATTTCCATAGTGTTTCACAAAAGGAAATCATGAAAACATGAACGAGGGTAACACTAGGACAGAAGTTTTGGAAACCCACCTTTACAGTGAGCAACATGAACTATACTTACGGAATTTAGTCTGGGACCTAGGATCGAGGTCCTCCCAGCGTTGCAACATTCCCGCTGCTACTTCCTCCCAGAGCCGTCGTGTAAAAATTTGATCAGAATGCCGGCGGTCCCCCATGTTCCACAGCGGCTCCCTTTCTCGGACCAGATCGATCATTAGCTCTACATCCAGGCCCTCCTCCGAGTCCGAGTCGGGAGCACGCTGTGAAGCCTGTGAAATTAAAAAAGACAAAAAAGAAAATTAGCATACACATTTTTGGAAAATGTCAAAATTATACATGTTAAAATGGAAAAATGAATTGCCCAAAATTTATAGATAACCCGTTTTGTAAAAATTTCAAATTATATAAAATGATACAAAAAAAGGTAG